>JADRCD010199493.1:8973-25480 GCA_019843815.1 Montemys delectorum | reverse complement strand
AGAAGAGGAAGAAGAAGAAGAAGAAGAAGAAGAAGAAGAAGAAGAAGAAGAAGAAGAAGAAGAAGAAGAAGAAGAAGAAGAAGAAGAGGAGAAGAGAGAGGAGAGAGTGAGAGACAAAGAGAACAGAGAGCGCTGAACTAGAGTTTGAACCAGGCTGATGGGCTAGAAGCTTGAAAGACGAAACCTTAAGAAGCAAGCAGGGTCTATTTTGTACACATTTAAGGATTTTTGGTGCAGGAGGGCAGGAGCCTACTCGAGTTCTTGTGGTCAAACTACAACTCCCAGGAGGCACTGGGCACACACAGCCCGCGCGATGTTACAGCCCGGGAGGGCGAAGGCGGGCTCGGTTAGCCGGGCGGGTCGACTGCTCCCGGGGTTCCGCTCGGACCCGGGCCCAGCGTCTAGCCTCGCGGTAAGTGGACTAGCTCACAGTAGGTCACACAGACCCCCTCTGGCAGACGCTCGGCAGCATAGGTCCTCAGCGTCCACCTCTGACGGCAGTGCGCATGGGCCGGGACTGGCATCTACCATATGGGGGGGACCCTGGCCAGACTAAGTGACCCTGCAGAGGGGGGAGCTCCAGTGGGGAACTCTGGGACCGCAGTTTTGCTGCATGAACCCTGTTCTCCCGTGCGCTATTCTTGTTACAGGGACGCAGGCCAGTCTTCAAAGACTCAGGTCCCCTAACGCCGAGTGGGGGTCAGATTCAGCCCCTGAATGGGGGTGTCCAGAACCCGAGGAAGCTGGGAAGAGGTTTTATGGGTAGAATAAAGTGGAGATTACTCCACCCGCTTCCTTGAGTGTACACACAAGCCTTTAGGTTGTTCTACACAGAAGAGTAGAACATCTGGAATGTGTTGTCCAACCTCAGCCTGATTGTATCTCGGGAGATGGTGGTTGTAAGGGCTGGACAAGATTGTCCGGATCTACTGGTGTGCACTTGGAGAAATAGTGCAAACCATCTGGATTCGGATCCTTACGACCTCCTTCCACCACTCCGATAGATGGAAGCTGCTGTGGTGGCCCCAAGCATGTCAGCATCCTCGAGGGAACCACATCCTTGAAATCCGGAGAAAACCCTGTCCACTCACTTTCTCTTCACTCCCACTTTGGGGTCACCATTGCCTGTTGAGTGCTTAGTCCTATAGTGTCACTGTAGTTCAACAAAGGAAACAGGACAATGATACTGACTTCAGTGCTGGGCGGCGGCCCTCGGAGCGGGTCTTCACTTTGGCCCCTTTTGGGGTCTTCACTGTCACTCCGTGCTCGCTCAACATCAGCCACCGATACACACCATGTAGAGCTGGCCAGGGAACGCTCCAAGACTGTCACCTCCTTTTACAACCAGTCAGCCATTGATGTGGCAGCAGAGAAGGTACGCGGGGTGACTCACAGAAGTCAATTTGGAATAAGTCTTATTGAAAAGGGCTGAGCTAATGTGGGGTGGCTGGGTCTTGAATGTCTGGGGCTCAAAGTACATCTTCCCTTTTAGCCCTCAGTCCGCCTCACTCCCACCATGATGCTCTATTCTGGTCGCTCACAGGATGGCAGCCACCTTCTGGTAAGGCTCTCTCTTTCCTTCTCCGTTCCAGGGATCTAGCCAGCTGCTTAGGCCCTTTCTTCCTTTTCTTACAGAAAAGTGGTCGCTACTTGCAACAAGAGTTACCAGTGAGGATCGCCCACCGCATCAAGGGCTTCCGTAGCCTTCCTTTCATTATTGGTTGCAATCCCACCATTCTGCATGTGGTAAGGTGGAGGGAACCTTCAGTCAGTGTGCACTGCCCATGAGGCAAATGGGGGAGGGAACCCAGGCCTGCTGAAAGGTTTCAGGTCTGGATGGGACCAAGCCTCAGAACATCAGAGGGCAAGACTACATATTCATGAAAGCTGGAAGGGTCATTTGGGGCTTGGAGCTTACTGAGTTGGGCATTGATCCCTATGGGTACTGTTTTCTACTCAAGTGTTTGTGGCAGCCCTGTGAATTCCCATACTTACTCCATACAGCACGAGCTATACATCCGGGCCTTCCAGAAGCTGACAGACTTCCCTCCGGTGAGGCTGGGCTGAGTCGGGTAAGGGGCCAAGGTCAGGACCGGACTACCCGTGCTCATAACTCTGTGACCTGCAGATCAAGGACCAGGCAGATGAGGCCCAGTACTGCCAGCTGGTGAGACAGCTGCTGGATGACCACAAGGATGTGGTGACCCTGTTAGCTGAGGGTCTTCGTGAGAGCCGGAAACACATCCAGGTCAGAGGCGACAGAGAATGGGCCTGGCAAAGGAGGAGGGTTGGGAAGGGGACAGGTTTCTGAGACTCGCTCTTTTATAGGATGAAAAGCTGGTCCGGTACTTCTTGGATAAAACACTGACGTCAAGACTTGGGATCCGAATGCTGGCTACTCACCACTTGGCACTACATGAAGACAAGGTGGAGCGGAGACCCAAGACTGATCTGAGAATGTTAAATGGGGAAAGGCGCCTGGACCATGGCCCCTTGGGGCTGGGGATGGGCTTTGGGGCTGCTCTGGCATTCCAGAAATTGTAGGATTTGGCAGCTGAAGCTGGGTGGAAGTGTTGCTAACTCTGACCTTCTCTTTCCTGCCAGCCTGATTTTGTTGGCATCATCTGCACTCGTCTGTCGCCTAAGAAGATTATCGAGAAGTGGGTGGATTTTGCCAGGTGAGACTAGAACGTTGGGGGCATGGCTCGGGCAGGGCAGGCCTCTGAGTCCTTGCATGGTCTGGGATAAGGTTTCTTCTTTGTTTTGGTTTTGATTTTCTTTCAAAAATTAAATTATTTCTATGTGTGTCTGTACCAAGTGTGTGCAGAGGCACAGAGGAAATAAGAGGATGTCGACAATCGCCATGTGGGTGCCAGGAACCAAAGCCAGGTCCTCTACAAGGGCAAGTGCTCTTCACTGCTGAGCCATCTCTCCAGCCAGTTTTGCTTTTTTTTTTTTTTTTTAAATTATATTTAACTATTTGTGTAGGAATACGTGCATGTGTGTGAGTGTGTGTCATAGCTTGATGGGTGTCACTTTTCTCCTTTCACCATGTGGGATCAGGGGGTGTCAGGCTTGGAAGCAAGTGCCTTCATTCATTAACCCATTTATTTTTCTTTTTTGAGATCAGTCTCACTTTGCAGGCTTGACTAGCCTAGAACTCACTCTGTAGACCAGGCTGGCTTCAAACTCACCTGTTTTGTCTCTCCCCAAGTGCTGGGATTAAAAATGTGTTACCATGCCTGGCCAAAGTGCCATTTTAATGGACCCTGAAACTTACTTGCTTATTTATTTATTTATTTATTTATTTATTTATTTATTTATTTATTTTGGTTTTTCGAGACAGGGTTTCTCTGTGTAGTCCTGTGCTGTCCTGGACTCACTCTGTAGACGAGGCTGGCCTCGAACTCAGAAATCCGCCTGCCTCTGCCTCCCTTATTTATTTTTTTTAAGGCAAGATTTCACTTTATAGGCGAGGATGGTCTGGGACTTGGAATTCTCCTAACTCAGTCTTCTTAGTGTCGGGATTACAGATTTACTTGTTTTCTGTGTACATGAGAGTTTGTCTGCGTGTGTGTATGTGAACCATGTTTGTGCTTGGTGTCACAGGGGTGCCCCTAGAACTGCAGTTATAGGCAGCTGTGAGTCCCCTGCAAGAACACGTACTCCTAACAACCAAGAACCATCTCTCCAGCCTCACTAGGCACATCTTTTTTTTTTTTCCTAAAGGTTTATTTATTTCATGTATATGAGTCCACTGTTGCTGTCTTTAGACACACCAGAAGAGGGCATCACATCCCATTACAGATGGTTGTTGGGAACTGAACTCGGGACCTCTGGGAGAGCAGTCAGTGCTCTTAACCACTGAGCCATCTCTCCAGCCCTATTGACATCTTAAACTAGTGGACGGTTCTTTTGTATTTTAGGCTGTTTAGTACAACCCTTGGCTTCTATTCATTTGACACCAGAAATGCCCTTCAGTGCGAAGAGCAAAAGTATATCCATGTGTTGCCCGGTGCCCCTGGGAAGAAAATCACTTCAAGTTGAGAACTGTCACTCTAGAGAGACACACTGAACCTTTCTATCCGCAGACGCCTGTGTGAACACAAGTATGGTAATGCCCCTCGAGTCCGCATCAATGGACACGTGGCTGCCCGCTTCCCCTTCATTCCCATGCCGCTGGACTATATCCTGCCTGAGCTGCTCAAGAACGCCATGAGGTGGGCTGACTGGTTGTGATGAGTGTGTGACGGGGACTAACTAGGACACCACCACCTACTGGTCTTTCTCTCTTGAATAGAGCCACAATGGAGAGTCACCTAGACACTCCCTACAATGTTCCAGATGTGGTCATCACCATCGCCAATAATGATATTGATCTCATCATCAGGTTTGCTCAAACAGAATTGGGCTGGGTTGGATGAAGATTCTGGGCACTATTCTAACTTGCTATAGGACCTCAAACCAGAACCTACCCTGATCTGGGACATGGACCTGGTCAGAAAAGATATTTGATCCTAAGATTGCCAGGAGCTGCGCATTATGGATTTGGGGCCAGCTGAGGGACCTGAAGTTGGGGGATGGTGTTTGCTGAGTGTAAAAGTAAATGTGAAATTGTATGGGAAAGTAGAAAGTAGAAACGGTGGCCCAGGCCACATTCTACCTTTAGAGAGAACAGGAATAGACTCAGCGCTGTCTGCTTACGGGGCTAATGAGACCAATCAGACCTGACAAAGTCCACATTCTCAACATCCTGCCAGGATCTCAGACCGGGGTGGAGGAATCGCTCATAAGGACCTGGATCGGGTCATGGACTACCACTTCACCACAGCTGAGGCCAGCACCCAGGACCCCCGGATCAGCCCCCTCTTTGGCCACCTGGATATGCACAGTGGTGGCCAGTCAGGACCTATGCATGGGTAAGGCCCCACCTGCCCAATATGGGGCGGGGGGAAGGGGTAGACCAGGACACTCAGGCCTCTGACGCCCCCCTATCCTATCCACTGCTCCCAGCTTTGGCTTCGGGCTGCCCACGTCCAGGGCATATGCGGAGTATCTCGGTGGCTCCCTGCAGCTGCAGTCCCTGCAGGGCATTGGCACAGATGTCTACCTACGGCTCCGCCACATTGATGGCCGGGAGGAGAGCTTCAGAATATGACGGTGGATTTTGGCTGACTAGCCTGCCACACTCCTCGTAGGACCTACTGGGCCCGCAGGGGGCCGCTGTGCTCCACACACTGCTGCTTCGTGGAGCTTAGGGCCTCAGACGGGTGGACTTAGATGGAGCTGGGCACCACTCCTCCTCAAGGCTCACTGCTTTCTGCCTCCCAGTCTTGGAGGGGAGGAAGCAGGAGCCTCTGAGGCCTCCAATGCCAGCTCTGCTGTGCTTACTCTTAAGGAGTCCTTATTTGGCCTGCTGTTTATTAAAGTTTGCATTTTGAATGCCCTCTTGGGCCCCAAATGTTGGGAGGGCAGGCGAGCTTTTGTTTCTGCCCTGCTTTGGGTTCCCTAGGCCTTGGAAGTTAACCTGGTCATGTCCAGCCTCTGGGTGTCCTGGCACTGTGGCAGAAGTGACTCCAAGGTTCTCGCCTATTTGACTTGGCAAGAGTGGGAGTGACTTTGGCAACTTCTGCTCATTGAACAAATCTTTCTGGGCCCCAGACGATATTAGAGGCCCCAAAAGACTTAGCTTCGGGCCTGACTCTTCCCTTCCTGGCAGTCATGGGTTTTAGAGGTAAAGGTCACTAGACTGGGCAATCTTTAAGCCACCTGATTCCTGAGCTTGCATGAGGTTAAAAATACTGCCTGCCTACTGTGGCTGCAAAAAGAAATGCATGAGGTTATGCAGAGACCTGAGTACTTCAGATAGATAAAGAGAAGTTTTCTTAGGGAGGACCAGGGACTTGAGCAGAACTGTATGGACAGAACTTCAGATGAACTTTGAACTGAACCCTCCCCGCTGTGTAGGATCTACAGGCTTGCTTGGTGGGACTGGATAGAAGAATCAGATCTTTTGTTTGCTTTTTATTTATTTATTTTATTATGTAGTCTTTGAGTTGGGGTCTTGTGTAGCCCAGGCTAGCTTCACACTTACTGTCAGTCAAGGATGACCTTGAAATCTGATCATCGTCATGTCCAATGTCATACCTGTTTTTATGCTGAGCTGAGGTTAGAATGTAGAGCTTCTTGCTTGCTACACAAGCACTCTTCAAATGAGCCATATCCCAGCCTTTCCTTCAGACGATTTCTCTGTATAGCTTGCCTTGAGTTTGCTGTTCTCCTACCTGCTTCTGCCTAAGTGCTGAGATAGACCTATCTCTTGATTTCATGTCTGATCCCTGTCACTTTTCTTCTTGAGGCAGGTGTGGGTCAATGCCATCTTCTGCCTCTCATGGATAGAACAGTGGGATTGAGGGAAATAGGAAATTGTATCTGGGAGCCAAATGGAAGGTGGTGGGAAACTACAGTGCCTTAAGACACTGAAAATCCTACTGTCTGCCACAGAGGTGGGGAACAGTCAGAGCGCAGTGCTTGGAGTACGGGCTTTTTCCTGGAGGCAGAGCTCTGTGGATGGGTTTTAAGATAGGAAAGAATGGTTCAGGTTGGGTTCTCTAAAAGCTGATCCTGGGAAGGATTTGTATCCAAATAATTTGTTAAGGTGGAACCAGGGCTTAGGGTACTATAATGCTTTCAATTTCATATTGTGTGTGTGTGCCTGTGTACATGTACTTCCAAAAGGGAGTAGGAGAAGCATGAAAGGTCTAGGAAATGACCGTAATGAGAAGTCCAGAACTAGTATACTGTCCCTCAGGTACACATAAGAATGGAGCCCCAGCCAGGCGGTGCTGGCGCACGCCTTTAATTCCAGCACTTGGGAGGCAGAGGCAGGTGGATTTCTGAGTTCGAAGCCAGCCGGTCTACAGAGTGAGTTCCAGGACAGCCAGGGCTACACAGAGAAACCCTGTCTTGAAAATAAATAAATTAAATAAATAAATAAATAAATAAATAAAAGAATGGAGCTCCATGGTAACCAATTCTCTCACTTGACAATCCCCATTTCAGGACGTGGGGATGGGAGAGTATTTACATTCCTACACTGGAAACTTTAGCCTTTCCACGTAGAATCAAATATAATACACAATTGTACTAGGGGTGCTTACACAGGAGTATCATGAGCTCTAGGTCAACCTGGGCTGCTTGGCAGAACCCTGTCTCAACAGGCAGCTGTCAAGGAAGAGCCTCATGTTCTAGTCTTTGAAAGTAACTATAGGTGAACCACACAGAGAAACGACACAGATATAGCATCTGAGGCAACAGAAAGGATCCAGACTTAGTGAGATGGCTCAGTAAGTAAAAGCACTTGTCACTAAGTTGTGCCCTTAGAGTTCATCACAGGAGAGACCTGAGTGGGTCCTGCCACGTCCTCTGACCTGCATACTCATAAACATAATAGTAGTAAGTGGTGGGGGTCTGAGTGCAGCCCCCACAGAGTTCTGGGAAAACGGTTGGATTTACATGTTAATCATGACTGACACTGGCATGGGGCAGCATGGTGTGTGTATTTACTATGCCTAGGCTAGTCCTTACCTAGGAAGGACACCATCTGTAAGTGAAGATGTCAGGTGAAGTGTCAAGTGAGGTAGAAGCCTGGGCAAAAGCAATAACAATCCTGAAAAGGGTTGGAGTGAGAGATGTCCTTTGGTTGTATCTTCATTCTTAGGATGCCAGACACCTGTATTATCCTGCTCTGAACTTCTGTTCTGCCCAACAGCAAAGTAACCAGTTTTTCCCAGTGCCTTCTCTTATTTTTGTATGTGTGTCTCCCTGTGGGTTTGTGCTCACTGCTGCAGGTGCCTGTGGAGTCCAGAGGGGGTCAGGATCCCCTGGAGCAGGAGTTTCAGGCAGCAGGAAGCTGCTTGATGTAGAAGCAGAACTGAGATCCTCTACAAGAGCAGTGCACGCTGAGTCATCTAGCCAGCTTCTCCCCAGTGCCACACACAAAAAAAGGAATGCCATCTCACATAGGTACACAATGGCCAGATATTTCTTGGGCCATAGTTTCTGAGTTCCAACCTCAAGCTTGCCTCTCTCTTAAGAACTGTTATGAATACTGATAACCAAATTATGAATCAAAGAACTTTAAGAGAATGTCTAAATGAGATGTTTACCCAGTTCCTAGTCCAACTCACACTATGTTATGTGCTATTGTAAAAGTTACCAGTACATGCTGTGTGTGCAAACATGTGGCAGGAGCCAGTCAGTCTAAACAATAGGGGGTGAGAAAAGCCAGCCCATTAAGCCAGCTAATGAGGAACTGGCTGGCAGGCATTATCATCCCTGAAAAAGCCATCTTGCTGGGAAGTTAATTTAATGGCAGCTTGTATAAGGTGATCAAAGATTGGTGGCCATTGTCTCAGGGGTGCACACCGATTCCTAATCACTACTATTTCTCAATTCTACAAAGCTCAAGCACAAAGTTCTTACACTAAAAATGTTTATTCTTTTCATTGATTAGTTTGTCTATGATGCAGTTACTAAAGTATTATGCACTGGGCAGGCTATCAAAGGTGTTAGGTGCCCCAACACAGTAATGAAGGAAAACACATCTTACCTGATGGTGGGGGGTGGGGAGGGTGGGGAGTAGAAAAGTGAAGTTAAACAGTGCATCCCTCCAATTTATCTACCCATACGTTTACCTTGAATGCTGTTATATAGCTTATATAACTCTATGACATATATATATATATATATATATATATATATATATATATATATATATAAGCGGTTTAACCTTTACTAATCCCAGAGAAGGGTCACTAAAGGTTCTCTAGGCACTGCCAAGATAGCTCTTCATTGTATCCCTGCTCAAACCCTTCTTTGCTAGTGGTACTTTGTTCAGTGGTACTGCCTGGCAGTAATGAAGCTTCGGGGGCAATCCCTAGCAGCGCATAAACCTGGTGTGGTGACATCCTAACCTCAACATTTGGAAGGTAGAGGTTGGACAGCCACTCAAGGTTCTCCCTGACCACACTCGGGTTTAAGTTCTGCAGGGGCTACAAGAAATTCTTGTGGGTTTTTTGTTTTTTTGCGGTTTTTTTTTTTTGTTTGTTTGTTTGTTTTTGGCTTTTCGAGACAGGGTTTCTCTGTATAGATCCCTGGCTGGCCTCAAACTCACAAATCCGCCTACCTCTGCCTCCCAAGTGCTGGGGTGGAAGGAGCTAGGTCAGCAAGTACGTTAACTCGACAAAAATCGGATTGAGGCGGGGTGTGGCGGTGCACGTCTTTAAATACCAGAACTCAAAAGGCAGAGGCAGGTGGATCTCGAGGCCGGTACGGTTTACATAGTTCCAAGCCAGTTAGGACTATATAATTAGACCTTGTCTCAAGAAAAAGTAAAAAGAAAAAATCAGGTTGGGCCGATTTCTAGCAACAACAGTCCCACGGAGTACGCACCACAAAACAAAACCTTGCCACGTCACAGTCTCCCCACCTCCAGCACTCAGGCTATGCCCGCCCCCACTGACACGGAAGTAAAAGCACTTCTCCGGTTGACCACTTCCGGCACTGCAATGGCGGCACAGGGAGCAACAGCCGCAGTAGCTGCAACAACTTCAGGAACTGTAGGGGAGGGAGAGCCCGGTCCAGGGGAAAATGTAGCAGTCGAGGGGCCTGCCCGGTCCCCGGGCAGGGTCTCTCCGCCGACTCCGGCGCGTGGCGAACCAGAAGTCACCGTGGAGATCGGAGAAACGTACCTGTGCCGGCGGCCCGACAGCACCTGGCGTGAGGGCGGGGCCCAGGGCCTAGAGGCGGGGCTTAGGGATGGGGCAGGGCCTAGGAATGGCGCTCCATGGGGCGGAGTTTTGGGAGTCTTGGGACAAGGGTGGTGACTCAGGTAAGAAGGCGGGATGTCTGGAGCTGAGAAACCCGCTTTGTAAGGGGAGGCTGGAGTCAGAGATTATGCTTATTGTCGCCTGTAAAGCCACCAGTAAGGTGAATACAGTGTTAGCTTATGAACATTCACTCTTGTCTGATTTTCAGGTTTCATCTTTTTTTTTTTTTTTTTTTTTTGCTTTATTTGTTCCTTCATTGGTGTTTTTGTTGTTTTTATTGTCTGTCTTTACTTTTCTCTTATCCCCTTATCTCCTGCAAAGAGGACAGCCCAGTTCATAAAAACACGTTTCCCTTTTACTTATGTTCCTTTTCTTTCCCTCTTCAAAATAAACTTCAAGTTGCTGGCTTCAAAATAAACTCCAAGCTGAGATGGCTCAGAAGATAAAGGTATTTGTCACCAAATTTGGTGATTGAGTTCTATCCCCAGGACCCACATGGTAGGAGACAATGATTCTTACTGGTTGTCCTCAGAATCCTTATAAGAGTATCCCCTGCCCTCTAATAAGATAAATATATGTAACTTAAAAGATAGAATAAATGTTGGTCATGGTGGTGGACACCTTTAATCCCACCTCTGGGAAGGCTGTGAGTTTGAGGCCAGCCTGGCCTGCATACTGGCCTGCAAATAGCAAATTCCAGAAGATCCAGGACTACTTAGAGAGACCTTGTCTCAAAAACAAAGTTAAACTCCTTAAACTTTAATTCATATCCGAGACCTCTCCAGTTTCTAAGCACTTCTAGCAAGGGCTATTGCCAGACCAACCTTGCTCTGCCCTCCGAAGACTATGCATTTATGTGCCTTTTATCACTTGCTCTTGCTTTTAGTAACCTTTCTCATGGTTTCCTGTCTAGTTCTTACTCGTCTCTTAACTTTATTTCCTGTGGTGGTTCCATTCTTGACTGCTTCAGGCAAAGTTAGTTGCTTGTATGTTCTGGCACATTTTTTTTTTTTTTTTTGATACCTTAGCCATACTGTTAAAATTATCTGCCTTTCTCTGTCAGTGGGAAAATGCTAGAGAGCAAGATCTCTTGTGATTCATCACTTTATCTGTTTTCTGTGCCCAGCAGTACATAGCAGAGTGCCAGACAAGCACTGGTTTCTAGACAGCTCTGCTATGCATCTGTCCCCATGCTAAAAACTAAAGCCACTCTTACCCTTTTAGGTAGGCACTATTCTTACTTTCCAGATGAAGGAACTAAAGTTTAGAAAGTCAGATCATGAGGTTACAGTCATTTAGGAAATGTGAAGGAAGAACTGTGTATAAGCTTGAACTGTCTTAATCCCCAGCCAGCTCTCATTGGCCACCAAATGAGTGAATGAGCCCTGACTTTGGGGGTAGACTTAAATACACAATCTGTCCTGGAACTCACTCTGTAGACCAGGCTGGCCTGGAACTCAGAAATCCACCTGCCTCTGCCTCCCAAGTGCTGGGATTAAAGGCATGCGCCACCACCGCCAGGACCTTTTTTTTTTTTTTAAAGGCTTATTTATCATTATAATTAAGTACACTGTAGGCTGTCTTCACACACACCCGAAGAGTGCGTCAGATCTCATTACAGGCGGTTGTGAGCTACCATGTGGTTGCTGGGATTTGAACTCAGGACCTTCGGTAGAGCAGTCAGTGCTCTTACCCGCTGAGCCATCTCTCCAGCTCCCAACTTAAACACACTTAAATACCAGGTTTTCTCAGTTTTCAAATCTCTGGTCTTCTGTAACCCTACCCCCCAAAAAAGTCCTAACATGGCTCACCTTACAGGGTAAATGGCAGGTGTGGACAGATGGATCTGGAAATTACCCCTCAGATTCCCTGCCCCGCTCTTTTTCCTGGACAGATTCAGCAGAAGTGATCCAGTCTCGAGTGAATGACCAGGAAGGCCGAGAAGAGTTCTACGTTCACTATGTGGGCTGTGAGTGCTGGGCTGTGAGTGCTGGGCTGTGAGTGCTGGGCTATGAGTGCTGGGCTGTGAGTGCTGGGGCCGGGGCCTGGGTGGAAGGAGGGGTCCGTCCGTCCCTCATGGTCCGTCTTAACAGTTAACAGGCGACTGGACGAATGGGTGGACAAGAACCGACTCGCACTGACCAAGACAGTGAAGGATGCAGTACAGAAGAACTCTGAGAAATACCTGAGTGAACTGGCCGAGCAGCCGGAGCGAAAGATCACTCGAAACCAAAAGCGGAAGCATGATGAGATCAACCATGTGCAGAAGGTCCTGGCCCCCTCCCTTCCTAGGGCCCAGGAGGCCTCCCAGTCCCCTTAACAACAAAACCATAGCAATGCTCATGTAAAGTCTGGTAGTATGCCAGGGTTTTTCTCTCGTTTATTCATATATAAAAAATCCTCAGCTTATAGAGAGAAGGGTTGCTCTCTCAGAGTAAGGAAATGGTACAGTTAGGACTGCAACTCAAACTTGAAGTCCAAAGGGAAGGAAAGAAGCTAAAATTTCATTTACTTCGCTATCCAGCACCATGCTGAGTACTATAGGATCTCATCAAATCCTCCCTGACGATTTATCGCCACAGGGGAAATTACTTCTTTTTGTGTATGAGGAGGTAGGCTCAGAGAAGTTAACGTGGGACAGTTGAACAGCTGGTTAAAAGGAGGACAGGAGTTACACCAAACGCTCTTGGCTTGTAAGCTAGAATATTAGGTTTAGTCTACTTCATCTGCTGCTGCAGAACAGCCTTTTGCCGAGCATCTCAGTATACAGAGGGAGCACAGGTAAGTTTAGAAATATTGTTAGGAAGTACATTGTCTTAGGGGCCAGGCCCTAACCATGATTTTGATACATCCTACAAAGGTATCCAAAATCAGGATTCTTTGAAAAACAAAAATAAAATATGTGTATATATGAGTATATATGTGTATATATACATATATTTAAAAATATTTAGTATATGTATATATATGCATGATATGTTTGTATGCTGTATGTGTGTATGCATGATGTGTGGGGGAGGGGGTATATGTGCCATAGTTTGAGAATGTGGAGACCATAGAGCAACTTTGTGGAGTCAATCCTCGCCTACCTTTAAGTAGAATCCAGGGTTCAAACTCGGGTCTCTAGGATTACATGGCAAGCCCCAGTACGCATGGAGCCATGACAATAACCCTTTTTGTTTTTGTGAGACTGTCTCATGTAATCAAGCTAGCCTCAAACTTCCTACATAGTCCAGGCTGATCTTGAACAACTCATCCTCCTGTGTCTACTTCCCTAGTGTAATCCAAGGATTCTAGGAGTCATCAAGCCTGGCTCTCTGGTCTCTTGAGACTATAGCCCAGGATAGCCCTGAACACCCTTCAAGGCAGACTATTCCTGGGGATTATGTTTCTCCCACTCTGAACCTTTGTTTCTTTTCTTTCTCCCTCTCTCCCTCCTTCCATTCCTCCCTCCCTCTCTCCCTCCCTCCCTCCTTCCCTCCTTTCTATTTTGAAAGCTTGACAAATTTACTAGAGTTTAAAAGAAAAACACTAAGGCAGGTGGGCTGTCAAGTTTAGAGAAAGAATCATGCTGTTTAAAATATCACAGAAGTCAGACACATGGTAGACAATTAGCCACTGTCAGGGAGTAAAGTTTTAGAGAAAGGAGTAAGGAAGCCCAAAATGTTTGGGGGGAAGCCAGAAGTGCTAAGGAAAATATGCTTAGAGAAGAGATAGAAGAGAGAAAGGAATAATTTGGAAAAGGGAGCAGACCCACACTCCTGCATTGATTTACAAGCTAGGGTACTGCAGCAGCGGAGCCATGTGCTTCTTTGCAAGCTCTTAGCAAACACAGTGCAGTGACGCTTCTCTCTCGGGACACTTGTGTCACCAGGCTGGAAATTTGTTTTGGTGTGGTATGTATAACATTTACATTTTGTAAAAGCATTCTAGATTTACATGTATGAATGTTGCCTGCATGTATGCATGTGTATCCAATGCCCACAGAGTTCAGAAGAGGGTATTCCCTGAGATTGCAGTTAGAAATGGCTGTAACCGTGGGGCCGTGGGTGCTGGGAACCAACCGAACTCAGGCCTTCCACATAAGCAGCGAATACTTCTGACCTCTCAGCCATTTTTCCATCCTTTTAAAATGTTTGTAGGGTAAGTATTGTTTTGAGGCAGTTTTGTTTGACTTGTAATTCATGCATGTATATATACACAGATGTTTCTGCTGGCTGCAATGTCGGTTTGTTTTAGTAAGAACTATTTTCAGCCCCCTAAGCTAGAAAGACTCTCTCCAGTTCTAGGGTAGCACTGTCTAGCGAACTGCTGTAAGTGTTCTGTGGGCCTGTTGCTAGTCAATACAGTAGTCTGTCTGGCTACCTGTGGCTCTTCAGTACTAGTCTTCAGTACTTCAGGATTAGTACATGTCCAGCTTAACTAGAATTTTTTTTAATTGTCATGAATTTGAGATCAAATAGCATTTGCATTTGTTCTCTTGGACAACACAGGTTTCAAATGCTGTTCTCTGATTTGAATAGAATGACTTTCAGTCAACAGGTAGACCAGGGTGGGCTGCATATTGATGGATGAGTGATTCAACTCTCAGCAAGGTTTGATAGTTATTGGAGATTTTTGTTGGTTGATTGGTTGGATTTTTTTTTTTTTTTTTTTGAGACACGGCCTCAAACTTGGTATACAGCCAGAGATAACCTTGAACTAGCCCCCCTGCCTCCACCTTTCAAGTGCTGGTACACAGGTGTGTACCACCATGCCCTGTTTGAATTAATGTTTAATTCTAAATAAATTATAACATTGAAGAAAAATAGTGGTTTTGTAGTTCTTTAATGCATTTGCAGAAAAGAATTTTGTTTTAAGAACATTGAGAAATGCAGTTTAAAGAGACATCTGAAGAGAAAAATCTTTGGATTTTTCAGTACTAGTTGGAATTGGGCCAACCTGGGACTACTGGGTCATACCATTTCTGTGAACCTGGGCAAGATGCTTTTTTTTTAAATGTATGAGTGCTCTTATCTGCATGTACACCTGCATGACAGAAGAGGGCATGAGATCTCATTACAGATGTTCATGAGCCACCATGTGGTTGCTGGGAATTGAACTCAGGATCTCTGGAAGAGCAGTCAGTGCTCTTAACCACTGAGCCATCTCTCCAGCCCCAAGACTTTGCCTCTTTGTACCTCAGTTCCCTCTTTTGTATTGTAGTAATAATGAGAACTCTTTGTTTTAAAGACTCATTATGAAGGCAAAATGAAATAATGTCTATAGTCGGGTGGTGGTGTCGCAGGCCTTTAATCCCAGCACTTGGGAGGCAGAGACAAGCAGATTTCTGAGTTCGAGGCCAGCCTGGTCTACAGAGTGAGTTCCAGGACAGCCAGGGCTACACAGAGAAACCCTGTCTCGAAAAAAAAAGAAAGAAAGAAATAATGTTTATAGAGTGTTTGGTAGTTACAATGGCAGCTGGCCCTTTCTGTATGTTTACTACTATGTAAAGTTAAAATAATTCTCTTCAAGGCCAGTGTAATGGTGCATGCCTGTAATCACAGTGACTGGGTACCTGAGGTAGGAAAGCTTTGTAGGCTCAGGTAAGAATTTTCTGTAAGCTTGGAGTTGAAGGCAAATTCCAGACCAGTGTAATGTGCATACTGAGACCCTGTCTCAAAAAGAACATCATTAACAACAGCTCCACACAAAAAAAGGAGTAAGTCCAGTCAGACATCCTGGAGGACGCTTGTGAAGGATGTTGGGCCTTGAAGGACAGGAAAGAGCAAGGTAATTACACATACTAGTTGACAGCTCTGGTGTAGACTTACCTGCCCTGTGCTCTGCACCAAGGCAAGGTGAGTGTGTGCAGCATGAGGAGGAGGAGTGTGGAAGGTTGGGAGCTGGAAGAAAGGGCTTGAGAGCCATGGCCTTGAGGGGCTGAGATGGAGCAGGGAGTTTAAGGAGCCCTAGTCAGCCTTCCAGACCTAAAAGTGGGTCAGAGAAGAAAATTCCACAGGAGCTGATTCCAGAGATAACCCTAGAGAAGAGAGTTGGCCTCCCGTCTGTTGGCCGTTGCTTAGGTCAGCTACCAGGATGAGAAAGAAGTTTTAAGAATGAGCTGGCCAGTGATAGGCAGTGGTGTTTAAGGGAGGGCCCAGCAGGAGGAAGAGCCTAGAGGCCTGTTCTGGTCACCTACTGCCTGACATCCTGTGAGAAGACGGGGAGCCTCAAGGAGCTGCTGCAGTCTGGTGTTAAGGAAGGAGACCCACGCCAGCAGCAGGCCCAGGCCAACAGGTCTTACTCTGACATGGAAAACGAGATATGTTATTTCATCTGAGTCTTGCATATGACCCAGTGTACAGCTGAAGCTCTCGTGTGGGGTAGGGTGGGGAGCTTGTTTTTCAAGACACAGTCTCTCTGTGTAGCTCTGATTGTCCTGGAACTCTCTGTAGACCAGGCTGGACTCAAATTCACAGAGGTCTGCCTGCCTCTGTTCCAGAACACTAGGATTAAAGGCGTGGTTACCACTCTAGCTGAAGCTCTTAATCTGCCTTTCTAGCTCAAGGTCCAGGCTGAGGGGGTCTGGATGTGTGGGTGGGTGGGCAGATAGCAGGAGAGCTGAGGGGTGGATGTATGGGTGGTGGTTGGGTGGGCAGATAGCAGGGGAGCTGAGGGGTGGATGTATTGGTGGG
>JADRCD010199492.1:0-12751 GCA_019843815.1 Montemys delectorum | reverse complement strand
TGTGAAAGGAAATTGGGGAAGGTTCTGGCACTTTATCCTCACACACTCCATTCTGGACCCTATGTAGATATGGATGAGGTGGACCCCATCTTGATAGCTATCTGGGCTTGTTCAGCTTTTTAATTAACTGAGGATGAGCACTCCACAATCTTACTCATCTTGGTCCAAAGGCCCTTCTGTCTCTTCCTAAGAGAGTAGCCTTCGGGAGTCCCAGAAAACTTCCCAAACTGCCCTAAGGTTAAGTCCCATGATTTCAGGCAAGTCCATTTTCTCATCCAGAAGATGGGTTGTTGTTCTGGTGCATCCAAGGACAACATTCAAGGACAACATGAAGCATACTGTGATACAAGCTCTGTCGTGGTTAAGTGCCTTCGAGGACAGGACTTGTTGGGGTAAGACCCAAAAGCTAGGATGTCCTTTCTATCTAAGGTAGCCAAGTTTGGGTGTCTCACGGATTCCCAGAGCTAGCTTTTGATTTCTCCTCCAGACAGCTGGAAAGTGTAGAGACGGAAGGTCGTTAACAGAGGAGCCGGGGTGGGGGCTGTGACTGGAACAAAACCTTGGTCAGTGGCTCTGAGAATGGGCGGCCGCAGCTCCTATAGTGCTGGCTCCTTCCTTCCATCCTGGTCCGGCTTAAGCGCCACTTTAAGTGGTCCCGGCATTCACTGGCCAGCCCCTCACCGCAATTGAGCCGCAGGGGTTTGAAAAGAGGGCCAGGGCCTCAATGACAGGACCTTGGGCCAGGCTAATTGGTTTTGGTTCAAGGGGATAGTGGATTTGTGAAAAGCTCCAAACCACTTTTCCCACGCCAGAGCCAGGTCACGGCTTTAAGGAAAAAGGTTGGAAGAGTTTGGGGCCAGGGGAGAAATCTGGGAGCCAGGTGCCTACGGCTGATCCTCTTGTATGGTCTAAAACACCCTTCTACTTGAAGAGTTGGGGATTTGAAGGACTGCAAGAACACCTGTGTTTTAGGGACAGGCAGGTTGGAGACCCTGCATGCCTGCACTGTGCCAGGAGAAGAGTCTCCCACCTCTGATTCTTTGGCTAGCCCTCCCTGTGAAAAGGGCCCACTTTCCCTGCTGGGATCACTCAGAAAACAAAACAAAAACAAACAGACAAAACAGAGATGGCAGAGGGAGTTAATAGTTCTTATCCCAAGAGCTAGACTTGGTCTTTGTCCTGAGACAGTACTACAGTTGGTCTCAAGAAAACCTACCTGTCCTTTGATAGGTCTTTTAAACTATTTTAGGCACTAGCAGATACTTCAGAAACAAGGAACAGGAAGTCCTCAGTACTTGAAAAAAAAATAAAAGGAGTGTTTAAAATTTTCTTTACAGTCTCAAAAATAAACCATCATGCCTTAAATATTACAACTTGTGAATGCTTTGCTGCACTCATCTCAAAAGGTCTCAGATACCTATGTGTGTGCACCAAATGGTGTATAATATACCCATTATATGGGTACATATCATGCTTTGTTGATATGTAGAATCCTACCCTTACATCAACAGTCATAGAGGGGTGAAGAGTCAGCCCTATTGTTTTTTGTTTTTATACTATGATGGAACTCCAGACCAGACCAATGCTAGGCAAGTGCTCTACCACTGAGCTACATCCCTAGTCCAGCCCTATTTAAGGGAACATTGCATCCATAAAGAACTGCATATCATCTCCATTGTGTGGTGAATGGAACATTCCAATGTGATCACCCACTGAAGAAATTCCTCCCCAATCTTCCCTATGTTTGCCTACTTGAAGCATATGATACGTAGAAGAAAGGTACTTTGAAGAGATAGAGAACTCTATGTATTACATTTTCTATTTTTATCTCTATTTTTAATTGGCCAGAGCCTAATTTCTCCAGACTTCTGTTAATTTGCACATTGGAGATTCATGTGTAAATATGCATGTGGCATGTGTGCACGCCTGGGCCTTCTTATCACCAAGCGTGTGTTCTTGGTGTTTAAATACACACAATCTGCATCTACACATGATTATGGGCTTACTATTTGCCTCTTCTCTAGAATCGGGTTAATTTTCCCTTGGCTAATCCTCAAACCCATTAAGTTCTCCTCTCCCCACCCCCACAAAAAAAAAAAAACAAAAACCGCAAACCCCACTAGAGACCAATGGTCTCAGCCTGCTTCTCCGGCAGGCAGGCAGCTCTCCAGGCAGGGTGCTGGAGTGAAAGTCCCTATTAGGCAGACTTCATTAATGTTACCAAATATACCCCGGCACATTTACTCGGCTACTATGAAGTATTATCATAAATAATTAAAATTAAACTGCACTTGTCAAAATAAATGAACAAAGTGGAGTTAGTGATGTCTTTGCTTTGATTTGCTTGCTAGGGGCTTGCTTACTCACTAATTTGAAGAAAAGAAGAAAGAGAAGGAGGGAAGAAAGAGCGACTGCCAGGAGAAGGGCAGAGCTGTGGAGAGGAGAGGGAAAGCCCTCAGTCATCTGCCATTGGGCTTCCAGTCATTAGGGCACTCTGGGAGGCTGGAATGCAGCCTCAGACGTCAGCTCATAATGAATATTGAGGTGTGGATGTGGAAGGGGGGATTTCTTTGTTTACCGAGGAATGGCCATGGGAGTGGGGGAGAGGATTGCCTTTGGGGATTAAGGAGTGGGCTTTGTTTTTATGAAGGGCCTCACTTCTTTTCTGAAGTTTTCTGCAGCTAATTGATTCAATTCAGACATTCCTCTTCCCTACTTGGCCAGTGAGGCCTTGTGCTTGTAAGATGTGCATAGCCCTGTTTCCCCATCTGCTCTGGCCCCTTTCTCTACCGTGACCCTTGAAAAAGGGTGTGAACCTGCACATCAACCAGATTGCAAGCTCTGGGGAGATCAGTCAGGGGCCCACACCTTTGGGTGGATATGTGAGATGTGTGCACCACACACACACACACACACACACACACACACACACGACACACATGCACACAGACACACACGCACATGATTTTCATCTGTAAATAGATTATAGGTATACAGTTCTATGAATTGTGACAAATGACTTTACACCTAAGATTGCATAGTTCCCCCTTTCCAGAAACTTCTTTCTTGCTTCTTCCCAATATACCTGCTCCCACCCCCCTTTTGAGGTCCCTGTCAGTTTTACCTACCTAGGATTTCATATAAATGGAATGTATGCCAGCACTTTGAAAGAATTTATTTCAAGTCTGGAGGGAGCACACTCCTTGGAGGCCCGGCTGAGCATGTGTCCAAGAACATTAGACTTGGGTTAAGTACTTTCCCCTCAGATGGACCCAGAAGTCAAACCTGTAATTAGATAGAGATGGGGGTTGGTCGGGCTGGTCCTTCCACAGGAGAGCCCTATTCTCACCCTAGGTCTGTTAATGAGCTGGGGACAGGTGAGCCTCACACATTCCAACTTGCCTGCCTTCAGCGGCATCCAGAAGCTGGTGGTGAGCTATTAATGGAAGGTGCAGGCTTTGTGCTAATTAGAACTCTTCAGCTTCCATCTGTGCAGGCATTGGAGCCCCTCACTGGTCAGCCTCACCACCCCCACCCCAGCTTGCAACCTAGTTTCTGTTTCTCCCATGAGTTAGGGGGTACTGTGAGCAGAATTGCTTCTCACTGGCTTAGGTCAAATCCCTAGTCTTAATGTGTTTTAGAAATGTACAGGGTGGCATTTCTCAGACCTCCTCCTCTTTAGGGTATAGTTGCATCACAAGCTGGATGGAAGCTGAGGAACCATGGCCACTCTCCTGGGTAGGCCAGAGTGACAATGTCTGCCGGAAATTGTTTTTTTAAAGGACTTTTTCTGGAGAGTGTGGCTCCAGTTCCTTGCCCCTTGTTATTACTTGAATTCTGGATGTCTCTGGAATCTAGTCTGATTGTTCCCACGCACCTCACCTCACCTCACCATGGCTGCCCAATCTTTGCTGCCCCAGACAGCCTAGGCTAAGAGCCTTGCCCCTTACCCTTTATCTGAAAAACAAAACAAAACAAAACAAACAAACAAACAAAAAACCTTAAAAATGTAGTATTTCACCTCAAGCCCTATGGATATAATTTTTGACTCTTATAAAGGTTTCATTGAAAAAACTGCATTAATGTCATGTCATGTCATTTAAAGAAAACAGCTCTCAGAATGGAGCTTGGGAGAACTTCTTTCCTAAATATGAAAGGAAAAGAGAGGGTTGGCTCCATGAATGCTGCCAGCTTCTGTATTCCCTCAGGTCTCCTTGGAGTTGTGTGCAAAAATAGCAAGCCCTTATGCCAATGCATCTCATAGCGTTCTGGTTGGGTTATCATGATATCATTGTGAACTGTGAGTGGATTGTGGTCATTGTGGGCCTTCTCTGGTGCCTTCAAGTTTTGCAGCCACACTGAAGAAGGGTGGAGCCTGAGAGGGCTGCAGAAATCCCCTGCTTATGGGGAAGGTAGAACTGGCTTGGTTGTGTGGCTTTTCCTGCCCCTGAGGGTGATAATTTCTCACTGTAAGTTCTAGAGTTCAAGAGGTGAGATCACCAGGTTTTAAAACTTCACATTGTAAATTTTAGAAAGGCTGAGCTGCAGGGAGCTGGGAGTGCTCTACTCTGAGGCGGGAGTCTTTCACAGGTTTTATCCTTTCCCACACTGCATGTATCCTAGAGGTGTGACCTCCACCTCTCTAGGTGGAATGGGGACAATAGTACCTGTACCTACAGGGCTTCTGTGAAATTTACATAAAACATACAAAAAAGGTGCCTGGAACACAGTAGGTGGTAGTCAAACCTCAAATGGCAAGAAAGCACACACACACACACACACACACACACACACACTACCAGGATCTGAAATTCAAAACTCCCTCTGCTGAAGGCAGAATGAAGGCCCCCAATAGATGCACACAGTGTCACCAAAAGGTCCATAGGCTGCCTACCTCTCCAGCTAGTACCATCTCTGCTGAGTCCCAAGGGCTGGAAAAGAGCACCCGTGTATGGAAGATTAAGGAGAGACAGGTATAAATTCTGAGCTTGGATGACTAATTAGAGGGATGTCTGTCTTGAGACACTTGAAGTTAGAGACTGGCATTAGCTACTCTTGCAAGGACCGCTGGAGTTGCAAGCCAAGTGGGCACCTCAAGGAGGGCAGTGTTAGTGCATGGAGAAAACCTCTTGGGGTCTAAATCCTCAGTAGTTGTGACATTGGGAAAGGTTGTGTTTGTGCCTTGGGTAGGTCGAGATCAGGCTTTCTGCCAACGTATCCAGGTGTCCTGTCTAGTGCCAAACATGGGTACTAGATAGAACCGCTCCCTTCCATAGCAGGTACCAATGTGTCTCCCACGTCGTGGGCGGGCGTGGTGGGAGCGCAGAGTTCCAGCATTTCTCCCAGGCTGTGGTGGTGACTGTAGGATGCCTCTGTCTTCACCTCCAGGCCAGTGCTACAGGACCCTGAGGTTTCGAATAAACTGCACACACTTCTAGGGGTCGGTGGCGGGTGCCCGACTTATCCCCTCTGTGTTACAGTCGCTCAATCACTAGATGCTCCAGATTCCTGCATTTCCTACCTGGGGCTCTGCGTCCCCTTCCCCTTCGCTAGCCCCTACGGGTCCTCAGCATGGAGGGCGCCCCAGCGCACCGGAAAGGTGAGTGGCTGTAGCCATGAAATGAGGACATGTAGAGTCTCAAAACAAAAACAAAAACAAAAACAAAAACAAAAAACCGAGCCGGCGACCAGGAACGTGGGAAGATTCCAGGACTATGTTGGTAAGAAGACTGTGTTTCTACCCGAATCCACTGAAAGGCGATCCCCTCCCTCTCTAGGCCGGAAACTAAAGTCACCCCCACTCCCCATTCCCAAGTGTGCTATGGCTTTAATAATACACCTGCAGGTTTGTGCTTTGTAAGGCAACCCCGCTGGGCTGGGTGTGGACTCCCCCCCCCCGCCCCCCCGCAGGCCGGAGCGCACTGAGATGCCAGCGTGATTGTGGCCTCCAAAGTGGCTTATTGGACATCTCTGGCCTGAGCCTGGCTTCGAGGGGCGAAAAGGAGCCTCGGCTGGTAAAGAGGTGGCCTGCCCGGGGATCAGGCTAGCCCCGCATGGGGCGCTCGCTCTCGGAGCCCGTGCGGTAAGTAAGAGCTTAAGCAGAGACTCCCTTGGCGGCCCCGCACGCACCTCGAGTCCCAGACCTCCCCGGGGCCTCCGGAATCACCGGGCGCCCGCGGCGCATCTGGCCGGGGAAGGCCCTCTGAGCACGGCTTGCACACACAAACCCGACGCCCGGGACCGAAAGGAGACCCGGAGGACCAGCCGCATCCCCTGGGCCTGCGCCAAGGCTTCGGCGGGGAGCGCTGCGGGGCCGGGAGGCCATTTTGAGAATGAACGAGCGGCGGCAAGATGGCTGCGTGGGCACGAGGTAGGTCGCAGCGCCGCAGGGTCCGCTGAGCTCCTCTTCGAGCCAGCCGGGCCGCGCAACCCCGTGGCAGCGGCGCGCGCAGAGAGCGCACCCGGTCTAGGGCTCCAGGAACTCGCCTGCGCCTGAGGTGGGCCGTCGCCAAGTATTCCGGCGTCCCCGGGTCATTCTCCGTAGCCCCAGGACCCTGTTCCCGAGGCCACGGTGCCTTTCTTGGCTGTTGAAGAGAAAGCAGCGACAGAAAGTGGGTCCCTGGCAGGTACGCTGGCCGAAGGGTCTTCTCTGCCAAGCTGAGGTTCAGGACCAGCTGACCAACAGTGACAGTGGTGTTTGTTTTTGTTTTGTAGTTTGGAGAGCTCTTGGAGAGTTATTCCCAATCAGTGTTAACCTGTATGACTAAAGCCCACCCTTCCTTGAAACGAATGCAGGAGGTAGTGAGCCTCTTTCTCTCCATTATCCTGGCCCCTGGTATGACCCTAAGGCAAAGATAGTCCAGGGCTCCAACTCGAGACCTGTGAAAGTGTGGTAGAGGCTGAGGGTGACCTAGAGACCCCCATTCTCACCATTCAGGCTGGGATGAGTCAGTTTGAGGATGAAGGTGACACGATGGGAGGCAAAGGACAGCATCATTGGACTTGCCCTCACCAGGCCTCAGCCCAAGAGTCACAAATGCATTTCTTCCTCTGTGCCCCTGTTCCATCAATCATTGGTCTGTCTGCCTTCTTAAGCCGTGGATGCTCTAAAGCAGACCCTACACACTTATGTTTGTGTACAGAGTCACATACCAGTTATCAATTTATGTTCATAGGATCCTGCCTTGTCCGAGCCTGGGCCTAAGAAGGTCTTGAACCTCCTTAAATAGGTAGGGTGACAAGTCCCTTAAGTGACTTTCACCAAAGTGTATATTCAGAGCTGTTAAGCCTGAGGCCTTGTTTCTTGATTTCAGTCTCTGCAAATACATACACATAAACATAAACAAAGGTTTATCTTGTCTGTTCTCCTTTCCAATAACCATCACGCCTCTCCTGAACTCACATCCCCTTCTTACTCGGCCTATTTGACAGATCTCTTGGCCAATGTCTACCACAAAGCCCTGGCTTAGAATAGAATTTATGATGGGCTATTGCCATTGCTCTGAGCTTCCTGGCAGTCAAGACAAAGAAAACATGATGACTTTATAAGCTTGCTCAAAAAGGAAGCTTATCAGGATTTGTGAGAGATGAACATTTTTCTGATAATATGTTTCGTAAAAAATTTAGAGCTTTTATGGGATGGGGATGTAGCTCAGTGGTAGAGCACTTGCCTAGTGGTACACTTTACGTAGCACCAGAAAAAAAAATTAAAAAGCTGGGTGATTATGTAGATTGCATGCATATATCATATATGAGGGCATGAGCCCCCCAAAACTTGACTTTCTTTGAGGCGACTAAGTTAGTAAAATGAGGACACGGACCAGGGATCCTAATTACCAGTCCAGTCTCCAATATCCAGAAGCCAGGCTTTACTGGACCTCTCAACAGGGAAGGAATTTGCCTGTGGCCTATGATTCTCACTTTTGATGATGATCATTCTTTCGGTGGGGGTGCTCTCTCGTTCTTTGCCCTGGTTTGAGGTGCTAAACTGGACTTCTTGTTGTAGAAATCTATAAGCACATTGTAAACAAAAACTAAAGCTGAACCTAGTGCTGAGATGAGAGTAGGGGTGGATACACTGAGGCAGCGACAGGGGTGTGGGTACTTTGTGTTTTCAGTGTAGAGTTCCTATTCCTGGTAATATAACCCCTCTGAGCCCCCCAGCAAATAGTATGAGCTGGGTTCCCTCTGTATGTTGGGCCTGATTCCTAGCTGCACTCCCACATGTACCAGCCCTCACTGGAGAGGGTCATTTGTCTTTCAGGGAGAGCTGTCAGTGAGGGCTACAAATCCCTTTAGGTGAAGCAAGGAAGGGTTCCCCTGTTGTGCCAGGGGATCTTTTGTCTTCTTTAGTGGAGTGCCGAGCTCCCTTTCCTCCACAGGTTTGGTTCTTGTGGCTTTAAGCACACACATCGACCTAGCTGTGACTCAGCTTAGTAAATGTCAGTGGCCCCAAAGGTGGGATTTGAATTCTTGGCTTGATGACTGCAGGAAATAGTTTAATAACCCAGAAATCGGTACCAAAAAGTGTCACTCCTGAATGTGGGGATGAGTGTGCTTCTTAGTAGGGAGCCCCCATTTTCAGAAAGGCTCTGACAGATCTGGTCCCAGTCCTGATGCCTTCCAGCAGGGTCTCTGAGGGCAAAGCAGCAGAGCTGGGTCCAGTTCGCAGCTAAGGCCCCAGCTGCAGAAGAAAAACAGGGTTCGGCTCCCCAGATTAGTTACTGTCTGCAAGGATTAAAGGCCCCAAATAATGGCTGGCTTCTCCCCTCCTCTGTGCCAAGGGAAGACATGTAAATACAGCCGCACGCCAGCTTAGGCAGTAGATGTGTATAAATCGAATTTGGCAAATCAGATCATGGTTTAAATGCACTATTTAAAGCAGTCCTGCAGGGAAGCCTTTTACAAAGGGAATAATCATTTTGTGATGCTAATCATCAGCCTCCAATTTATCTCCTTTGTAAGTTCAGATGTTGGTGCACTGGGTGTTCTGAAATTGGGGCGCTCTTGTGTAGGGCTCCAGTGATGGCTGTCTGCCTTCCTTTCCTGACCTCTCATTTTAAATGGGTGCATGTCCTGTTTCTCACTGGGGGCCTCAGGATGTGTGTCACTTAGCCTGATCGTTCTCATCCATCCCACTCATCTTTTCATAATCTCATAGAGGCCACCATTCAGCTGCTCCTGGCTCCTTTTCTGAGATTTTTTCGCTCTTCCTGGGGGGGAGATGCAAGGCCTGCTGTTCCCAGGCATTAGAACTAACTCCCTCTCTGGTCTGAACCTTCTTTTGTTTCCCCTGAGCTTCTGGTATTTCTGTTGTTGATCATAAAGATGATTTCAGAGATGACCACATGACACTTAATCAACCTCTGAATTTAGAAGGCAAATTAAATGCAGGCACCCCTTTATTGAATAGGTAGTGTCCATTCACAGAAGAAGAAGAAGAAGAAGAAGAAGAAGAAGAAGAAGAAGAAGAAGAGGAGGAGCAAGCCCTGAGGCCTGGATGTTAAAGTGACTTTTTCCCACAAGTTAAAATCAGAACTCAAAGAAGAACCTGTCTCCTAATTGCTATAAAAGTGTTTTATACACTGAGCTGTAGTTCCTTTCTCTGCAGGGAAAATAAAATCAGACCATCTGGGTGGGAGAGAGAATGAAGGAAAGAGATGGATCGGAGTGGAATAAAGGAAGTGGGCAGGAAGCTGGGGAGCTGTGAGGAGCCTGACCTTGCTTAGCTCACAAGCCCTGATATAGTGTCTTTGTCAATGCTGCCACTATTGACTCGTTCCTTGGTAATTATGACTGTGTGTTGGCATGGCGACTCGGAGCAAGAAGACTAGAGGCAGTGGGTAAATGCACGGCTTGTTCTCGCCTTCTAAAGCAGTGAGGAGCTTTTGTGGGCAGTTCTTCCAGGGAGATGTGGTGGAAAATTCACCAGACCCTGTGCTGGAGCATGGGTATTGAAACACCATGGGAGCCAGGTGGCACTGAGCAGGATGGCTCAAACAGAGGGCCTCAGCAAGACTGGGTATGACACAGAGGTCTCCCAGAGCTGCCCTCCAGTGCCTTTCTGTTGTCTTTGTTCCCCAGACTTGTAACATCTAGTGTGTCTATTTCTAGTCCTTTCTGGGTTGTCTATTTCAGATAGGTTTATGTTGCAGTCTCCCTGAAGTTGATTGATCATACAGTCATCTACCTAATAGTCCACAGCTATGCATCTGGAAGCTGAAAGGGAAGGCTGGTAGGCCCCACTGTAAGGATGGGATATGGGGCTTTGCTTTCTTCCTTGGTGCCTTCTCCATAGATTCTTTAACCACATCCTCACCTAAAAATGAGGACTTGCTGCTTGCTGTCCTGTCCAATGTGATATCCAATAGACATGAATGGTTGACCTCATAAGTGTGGGCAGTATGACACATTTAAATAATATCTGACTAAATAAAATACATAATTAAAATGACCTGTTTCTTCTGTCTTTGAAATGAGGCTTCTAGAACATTTGAGATTGCGTAGGAACTGAAATGGCTGGTCTAAACCAGAGGATGGAGCCCCTCTTACAGACTTAGCCTTATACCCGATTCTTCTGATCTCACCCAGGAGGTGTCTAATCTCAGAAGTCTATGTTTAGAGTGCAGTGGAAAAGCCAGGTCGAGAGTCTCAGGCCTGGAAGAGCCTGTTATGTGGGGGAATTACTCCTCAGTCTTGGGAGGAGGAAGCTATGGCCTGAATCCATAGGCAACATTGTGTTTTTCAGCACTTGGGGTGAGGCTAACCCTGGAAGAATCTCTCCATAAAGGGTCAGCAGTCCCCTAGTGGGTTTGTGTAGGCAGAGCTGGAGCTGACAGGATCATTGTTCTAAAAGTGGCACCCACACCAGGCAGTGGTGACTTCATGCTCTCCTAGATACACAGAAACCACTAAACAAGGAAAGACAGCTGTGTGTCTCAGGTTCGTATCAAACTCCGTTTTGGCTAGGTTCCTTTGGAAGATGGTTGGGGCTGCCTCTCTCTTGGCTGCCCCTCCTCCCCTTAGCCTCAGCCGATGTGCAGACTGGACCTTCTGGGATACTCCTTGGCTCAGAGCCAGCATTTTCTTGGAGAGGCTCCTGCTTTGGCTCCCTGCCAGGCCTCTGGTCTCCAGAGAGATTTTTTTCCTCCTAGGGGAGGTACTGGGCTTGTCCTGCTGTCAGAGGGTAGAGGCCTGTTCAGCCTTCTCACCTTGGAAGACCCCAAGCTGTGGGCTAGCCTTGCCACCAGCCCTGGTCCCTTTCAGAATATTCAGTTTCTTGCTAGGGGAATCTGGTCTGGGTCAAGGACCCTTCAGCTTCCATACTCTGGGAATGTCTGAAAAGTGGCTCCTCTCTGGGGCCTGAGAGATAGGAAGTGGGAATCATGAGTTATGGGGAAGATGCCACAAGCATTTACAGGCACAGCACTGTCCGGGCTCTGTGCTGACCTTTGCATGCTGGGTCTTTGAGGCCTGGCTCAGAGGAGTAAAATATAATACACGCTCTCCCCTTCTCTTCTTGTCATGGGTCTCAGAAGCTGTAGCACTTAGGAAGCTATTGCAGTTCACAAGGTCCTCGTCTCCCAAGGAATCTGATGGGCTTTCAAAGCAGCATAGGACACTTTGGGCTGTGAGAAGACAGATGTCTCTGCAGCATCTCCTGCTTCAGGCAGCAACACTGCTGAATAATCCAGATGGGAGAGCTCAGTGCTAGGCCCCCAGGAAGCCCAGGAAGGAGTTAGAGAGGTGGAAATATCTCATCTGATCCTGACTTGTCTCGATAGTGTCTGTCAGCTAATGCCTTGCTGGGCTTCAGTTTATAGAAATCAGGGTGGTTCTAGGACAACCACAGATACATAGAGAAACCTTGTCTCAAATAAAATAAGATAAAATCAGGGTGACTGAACTCTACAAGCTTCCACAATTGTAAGAGACTGACTGCTCAGGGTGAGTGTGGATCTTGCCTTCTACTCCTAGAAGTGGTATCCTTCTAAGAAAGGATAGGATCTATGTCCTCTGTCCAATCTTGTTTTCTAAGATGTGTGTGTGTGTGTGTGTGTGTGTGTGTGTGTGTGTGTGTGTATGGTGTGAGTGTGTGTATGATGTGAGTGTGTGGTGTGAGTGTGTGTGTGGTGTGAGTGAGTGTGTGTGTGTGTGGTGTGAGTGTGTGTGAGCGTGTGTGTATGTATGATGTGAGTGTGTGTATGTATGTGTGTGTGGTATGAGTGTGTATGGTGTGAGTGTGTGTGTGGTGTGAGTGTGTGTGTGTGTGTGTGTGTGTGTGTGTGTGTGTGGTGTGAGTGATATGGACAGATACCTGCAGAACCCAGAAGAGGGCTTCAGATTCCCTGGAAATGGAATTACAGGTGTTGTAAGCTGCCCACCAAGAGTGTGCAGATCTAGTTTGGCTCTTTGGAAGAGCAGGAAACACTCTTAACTGCTGCCCCATCTCACCAGCCCTCAATCTTATTTTTGTAAGCAAAGAATGCCAGACAGACTTCCCTTCTATCTGCTAGTTTGGCAGCCTAAAAACCTGCTGGTTAGGACAATGGCCATCATCTCGGAGTGTGTCACTTCCTTACCAAGTGCTATGGGATGGTAAAGAGAGGGAGAGGTCTCTAGTTTACCTCTTCATATGAGCCTGCAACCTTCCGGCACCCCATTGTATTTAGATATATATTAACATTTATGTATGTTTATTTGTATGGTGTGTATGTATGTGTGCATTTGTGTGTGTGTGTGTGTGTGTGTG
>JADRCD010199491.1:0-10057 GCA_019843815.1 Montemys delectorum | reverse complement strand
TAATCCCAAAGTCATGGCTCTGTTTCCAGGGACTTTTCACCCACTGTCTCTCCGATATTCTCAAGCATCTACTCCTTTCCGTAGTGATATGCTCCATTCATCTGACCCACGTTGGTGGATTGCACACGACCTGGAGATGCTTTGCCAGCAGCTCTTCCTGTGTGTTTTAATACCTGCCCATCCTAGCTCAGGTTATCCTTCTGCTTCTGGCTTCCCATCTCCTTCATCTGATGACACAGGAAGTGGCGTTGCATCCCCTTCTACAGCAGCTCACCCCACCCCCACCCTGACTCAGGTTTGTACTGCTGTTCTTCTGCCCCTACTGGGGCTACCACTGCTCCCCACGTAGGCTAGCCTTAAAATGTAAGTTTGATGGCATCATCCCACGCTTAATGTATCTTTGATGTTCACAACAAACCCAATAGGCTCCTTAGCTCAACATAGAAGATGCTTTATAATGCGACCCTAATATTTCCATGTATTCCCCTTCCCCATTAAACCCTCTTCTAGCTCTTCCACCTTCAACCTGATCACATTTCTTCCATTCTTTCCTTCAAGTCTCAATACAGGCCGGTCTACTGCCACTTCTACTCCTAGAATTTTTAAGGTCTTGTGCAAAATCTCTCAATTCTTTCCCTAGTTTTCTGGCTAATAATAGATTTGTTTATCTTTTCTAAAATCACCACGCATTTTCTTTCTGATTTTCTAACGGCTCCATGTAACATAGCCTTTGGTCATCCATCACACCCTCTCTAAGTAACTTGTAAGGAGCTCCTAGCCTCTGATTAGCCCATATACTTCTTATACTGCTTTTCATATAGTAAACTAAGAGAATGTTCAAATTAGTCTACATAGTGTAGAGAATAAAAATGTAGTTAATTTATCCATGTTTATTAAAACAAATCCTTAGGAGGCCTAGAAACTAAGCCCTAACTAAGTTAGTTAGGGTATATAAATCACTTGAGTAAAAAATGCAGAACAGCACAAATGTAACCAGTTCCTAAAACCAAAGAGTTCGGCCAGACCTCAGGGGTCATAGGGGTCATTTAATTCCTCTGTGTCAGCCCCATGGATGCATACGTGTGCAGTGTGGAGCAGTTAGTATTACTTTATTTCTTGTTTATTTGTTTTTGAGACCAGGTTTCATCTAGTAAAGGCTGGCCTTGAACTCACTATGTAGCTCAGGATAACCTTGAACTCCTGATCTTCCAGCCTCAACTTCCCAAGTACTAGGATTACAGATGTATGGACAAACACACCCAGCTTTCAGATATAACTTGTTATGAGCCTCGTCTACACCAGGACCTTCTACATTAGGCCATGCTCACACAATCCTTCAGTGTACAACACCAATGCTGCCACCACTGCATGTGTGCATGCACACACACACACACACACACACACACACACACGAGTGTACACACACACACTAGGGATGAGAGAATTTCTTCCCAAAGTCAAGTACCTCACTGTAGAGAGGGCTTCCTGCTAGATGGAGAACTGAAATTCAGGGTTTTTTCTACTGACTTGTTACAGACGTAAGACCAGCTATGTGGCTAAACTTCTCTCTTCTGCCACATCTCCAGATAGCACTATGCTAACTTCTTATACACAGGACAAGTTCCACGCCACTTTCATTAAAACTTAAAGACATTAAAATTATATGGTAGCATCATCACCATAAAACTGCAAAGCCCTGTTCTTATTTGCCAGAAAAACTCCTTTCCAAGTTTTTACTTCTTAAATATGTTCTCAACTGAAAAGCCATTTGTCCAACCAGATCCAGCAAGTATTTGTTGAATCCCTTGGATGGGAGATATGGGGGGGGGAGGGGTACAAGTCCAAGTAAGGCATGATTTTACTCTGTAAACTGTTCACAAGCAAGAGGCAGACAATCTGTTAGTGGAAGGAGCAATTCCTCCTCCACAACACAAACCCCAGATTCTTGGTTCTAACCCCAGCTCTGAATCTTGGGCAAATCCCTTTACAGCCTGAGTCTTTTCAGAGGGGGTCCTGAAAGAATGTAGCCTGCAACTTCAAGATCTCTTGTAGCTAGCACTAAAATGCTGTGTGCTCCAAACTCTTGAAGTTACACTTCCAAAAATGACCAGTTATGAGGAAGATGAGGCAGGGCGGCCAGTCCTATTTAGCAGTGGACCATGGAAACACTGAGAGCTGACAGTGCTGCTACAAGACTGAGGCTGAGTAAAATGCCCTGAAGTTTATTCTTCATAATAATATACCTTATCAAGGTTGTCTTCTGAGTATTAAGTACTACATCCAAGTCATCCTCCCATACTGACTTGTAGATTTAACCCTTGTTACTCGTCATTTAAAGGATAATTTTAAGCAGCACCTTTTGGCTACTATTCTGTTTCCAATGTTAAGGACACATTAGAGTTAGGGCCTCTGACAGAGAAAGAAAGCTTCGGGTTTGTTTAAGTTCGTACCACACCATATTACTATGGACAGTCTTCAGCATCACTCAGTATGAGTTTGACTTACAGGAAGGAGAAATGGAGAAATGCCAGTGTTCCAGATGAACGGAAACACACAGGCCAGTGACAACTTGATCATGCTGATTTCACTTCAGCATCTTTCCACTTTTAAACTAGGATCTGTATTTTTATTTATTCAGTAATAAATGTGGTGCCAAAGCTTCACATCCTTCTTCATACTAAACATCTTACAACAAGAGTCTTAGAAGTTTGGCATCTTGTGCCCTTAACAGCACAGAGGAGAAAATCGATCGATCTTGAGAAAATCACAACACTGAGGAGAAAAGGAGAACTGTGCCCTACTGGTAACTTGCCCACCCAAGGCAATGAGTTGCAATTGTTGAAGAGGATCCTGCCAAGAATGAGGGAAAGAATTTATTGATTCAGGATGTCAACAAACAGAGGGTGCCCCCGAATATATATGAGGCTTCTGTTGACTCCTGTGTTTACACGAATAAGCAGGTAAAGTCTCCCACTTTCTCCTCTACGAAATTTACATCCTTGTAGGGGGAGAGTGGACTTACATACGCTGCTACAAAATATTTTTAGTGATTAGGAGCTATTAAAAAATAGGAGGGCTACACGTAGTTTAGGAGGACCAAGAACTAAGAAGTACGGGGGTGCTCAAGAGTGTCTGTGGGGGCCGGACACTGGAGGTGTGAGCCTCTGATGATGAGAAAGCTTTGCTCTGTAGTCCTTCAAGTGTGGGGTGGGATGGGAACGTCAAGTTAGCGGTCAAGAATAATGACAGTAGAAAACATTCTGTATTCATGAATGAAAAAAACGAGATGGCCTTTTAAAACTTAAAAGAAATAAAGCTAATCTTTATACCATCTACTTGAGAGGCCAGTTGTTTAAGATCGACTTACTTTTAAGGATTCTGCTAATTATTTGGCAACTGCTGAAGTAGACGCAATTACTAGAATTCCAACCAAGCTGCAGACCTCCCTCACTTGACACCATTCAAATTCTGAATGGGACTGGATCGGGCCCTGCAGCGAATCAGCGCCTCCTCTGCCTCATTAACCCAGCCAGGTGGAATCGTGTTACCCTCCAGAAAACGCGGAGCCAGGCTGGGGAAGGTGGGTTAGCCCTACACCCCGAAAGTTACTGTGGCAGGTTTAAATTAAAAACAAAACAAAACAAAACAAAACCAGCCGCTCTCTCGCACGAACTCCCCCCCCCGCCCCTCCCGGCGTCATCCCTCGCAGAAGGGCGGCCCACAGCCGAGTACGCGCGCGCGCGTGGAGCCCGCGTGAATCATCCGAGCGCGGTCCACCGGGGCGATGATTCATTCACCGCTCCGGAGCTCCCGGCCACACGTTCCCGGCGTACTATGACGGCCGCACACGCAGCTTCCTTAATATTGAACAAATGTTTCAAAGTACAGACGCCTGCGGCGAGAGACACGGAGAGCCGGGTGAGGTGGCGGGGAGCGAGCGTCCCGGGGCAGGCAGAGACGCGGAGGGGCAGGGTTGGCTCCGACGCGACCCCCGAGGCGTGCGGTGGCGCACAGGTGGGTCCCCACCGCCCTCGCCGCCGCGCTCCCGATCGCCCCTCAGCTCTCCGTGGCATCTTATATAATAGCCCCAGCCGATCCAAACGGAAGCGGGGCGCGCGCTGCCGGGGCCGCCCGGCAGAGGTGCTCACTCCCGGAGCCCGAGGGGCTCCCCACGCAGCTTCCCGGAGACGGAGGGAAAGGCCCCGAGCGTCCGCCCCGCGCGTCCCCTCTCAAAGGCGCTCGATCGTGGCCGGTCCCCTTCAGGAAGCCGCGAGCGTCACCAACTGCGTCAGCTTCTTCAAACACCGTGCCCTGTCTTTCTCCAGCCCGGGAGCCGCCGCCGCCGCGGCGGGGCCGGGGCCGCGGGCCGCGCTGGCAAGCGCGCCTCGGGGGAGGAGAAAGTTCCCGGGGACCCTCCCGTCGCCCGCCCGGCCCAGCCGCGCCGCCAGCACCCGTGCCCCGGCGTGGGCAACTTGGGACCCCCGGCTGCGCGCGACCCCTGCTGCCCGCCGAGCTCGCACGGCGCCCGCGGGGATCTCGCCCCGGGCCCAGCGGAAGATCCGCCACGCTAAAAAAACTTCCCAACGCCGGGAAGCCTCCCGGGTCCCCGAGCATCGCTCTTACCTAGCTCTCGGGAGGCCACGTTCCGGGCGGGCCGCACGGGGCGCGTGGTGCACGAGCGCGCGCGCGTGGGGCGGTAGGTGAGCAGCCCGCGCGGGCGGGGCGGAGCAGGACCGGGTGGCGAGGCGCGAGCCGCGCGGGCGGGGGGTCCGGGTGGCCCGGCCGCTGGAGGGCGGGGGAAAGGACGACGGCAGCGGAGCCTGCGGTGACCGTGACGGTGGCGGCGGAGGCGACGGCGATGGGCGCGGGGCGAGCGCGCCAAGGGGGCGGAGGAGTTGCCAGAGGGTTTGTTTACGCATTGCTGCCCGGCTCGGGGCACAGCCCGCACTCCCTGATTGGACACAAACTGGGGCACAGCCTCTCGCCGCCGCCCGCCAGGCCTTCTGGAGCAGCCACCGCCGCCTCTGCGTAGCTCCCGGAGCGCCTGCCGGTCACAGCCCACCGCGGTGCCTGGCCTTGGAGGGGACCCGCAGGGGTGGCCGGCAGGGTGGGCGTGGAGCGAAGCAGGCTCCTTGGAGCTTGGAGCAGCCCACCTGTAGTGGTGCGACCTTGGCAAGGAGAAACTTGAAACTTCTCTGGCTTGGAGACTGCCTAGGCTCCAGGGGCTGATTAGATACCCCATTCCATCCCCTCCACCCCAACCCCCACCAGGAAGCTTGCCTTGAGCAGATAGAAAAGCAGCTCAAATATCAATACGTCTTTGGTCAAGTCGAGGCTTCTCGTCGAAGCTGATCGTGGGCGCTCACAGTACTTCTCCGCCTCCCGCTTCCCTACTTTTAATCTCCACATGACATTCAAAAGTTGTCCCTCCCAGAAGTGACCTCTTTGCCCCGATGCTGAGCATCTGAGACTTCCCATGGTCTCAGCTTCCTTCACAGCCGGACTTCCACATCTTCAGCCTTCTTTCTACTGCCCACCTGTCACCTCAGAACCTGAGGCTAAATACCACCCCTCAATGCTTTGGCCATTTTGCATTGCCTGGATCCTGTTCTGTTCTCTGACAGAGCACTGAGCTCCCCTCTACCTGTTCGAGTGCTCTCAGTCTCAGCTTCCTCCTACCACAGTAGTGTGTAGTCTTCTGAACTCCCTTACGACTGACATCAGTCTGACTTAGGGATCAGTCTCTATCCTGAACATACCTCTCCTCCCACCCTGCCCCCACCCCTCATTCTGTAAATTTCTTGAGGAAAGTGGCCAGGTTTCAACAGGGCTCCAGCAGCCTCAGAGAAATGAAACTGAAAATAATCCTGAGTTGTCTCAGTGTCTGTCATTCTACTGGGCCCAGGGAACTATGAATCTCTGAAGGATTGAGAGCACAGACCCCCCCCCCCCATCTTGTCAAAAGCAGCTCACTTTTGACACCCAAGTGTGTCTTCTATATTTCCTGTCTCTGTATTCACTCCCTGAATCTAACTATGTGCCTCTGTACGCGCAATGGGTAATCAGCCCTAGGTGGAATGTGACTGAGTTCTGCAAAGTGAATAAAGTCAGAAAGCAGCTGGCACAAATCCAGTCACTTTACAGATGATTAGGGGGGGTACTAAGAGCCCTCTAGTCCTGATAGCATAGGTAGATTCATCTGTGCTGATCAAACACTACTACTGATCTGCCGTGAGATAGACCCTGGTCCTTCGTGACTGCTGGGATGGCTGGATTTCTTTCTCTAAATATGTATATAGATATGTATATGTATAGAGTCCCATTGGGAAAAGATCTGAACTCTAGAGGAGCATCAGACGAACTGTTTCTGTCTCAGATAGTTCACATAAGCTACAAACACACGGAAGGAACTGCAGTTGCAACCAGGAGAGGGCAAGGCCACCCTAAGATTAGCTGCCAATAGAAGCAATTCCTCCCCAAGGCTCCAGCTTAGGGGGGGGGGGGAGGAGACACCCAGAGCAGTGGGGCAGGGATCACAGAGTGCTGCTTCACCTGGAGATCCCTTCAAGGCAAAGTGTCCTTCCTCCTAGCCTTCCTTCTCAACCTCCCAGTCAGCAGCACATGGAAGAAGCAGGAGAAGCTAGTGCGCATGTGACTACTGGCTAACACATGACCAACCAACCTCAGCAGCCCAGAGCATAGTGACAGGTGAAAGGTGTCCCAGCTTGGGTGCAGCACGTGATTGCCTCCAGGGCTCACCCTCCAGGTCGGTTTCATTGTGGACAAACACCCCCCCCCACACACACACCACCACCACCACCACCTTGTCCTTCCTGTGTATTGTTTCTTTCTCCTAGCCTTCTCCTTTCCTCCATGACTTCCTTCCTTGGCTGCCCTTTCTCACCTTTCTGTTTGTGCTTCCTTCCTCTCTCCTCCCGATTCTCCCTCTTCTGGGTTCTGGTCACACACTGTCCTTGTGTCAGCTGCTATGAAGAGCCATGCCCACCTTCCAGTTAAGGCCTTCAGATTTAGAAGCTACCATGCTGTGGCCCTTCAACACACAGTGCTAAGACAGCTCTGTATGCAGTCTTCTCCATGCACTCGTTGGTTGAGCACCACTGGATATAATTTAGTGACTTGCCTATTGTCTGTCCCAAAGGAGACTGCTTATGCAGGTCACTGACAACACTGCTGACACCCGCTTACTCTTCGAGTTAGGGTTCCCTCCTCACTTTCTTATCCTATACTTTCTCATTATCAGGAACGCCTCCCCAAACCTCAAATTCCAACAGTCCAGTACATCATTTTAAATCTCCAACTGGAGGGGGTAGCATCTCATCAGTTTTGTGAACAGCAAATAAGTTTGGAAAGCCAGAAATTGATCAAGGGAAGCATTTTTGGTGGAACAGTAAATAATATGATCCAACTCGGCTGAACTACGAAGGAAGGCTAACAAGTTAAAGAATGTTTCATCATAGTCCCCCGAAACACTGTGTTCAGAAACCCATATTAAATCCTAAATACGTGTATAGTCCAGATTATTCGAGCCATCATGTTTTACCGCCACAAGGAAGTGCTAACACTGTCTAGCCCAAAATGGTTTAAAATAAGAGATCCATAGCTGCAAGGTTTGGGTACTTGAACCTCAAGGTGCTTGGACATGACCATTAGAATCTACCCATATTCAGATCCCTTCCTTGATAAATATTGGGTTGTATGACCTTGAACTCACATATCGTTTCTTCTTCAACATAGCAGGGAAAATACTATCATCAACTCCAGTGGCTTTTGTGAAAGTTGGTATAAATAAAATACTCTATTGACAGTTTTGACAACATAGACAGCCATAGAGCAAGGAACCTAAATGACAGATATTTCTTCCTCACAGTTTTAGGGTCAGAAGTCTAAAGTCGAGAGTTCTATGGGAATATTCTTCTTTTCAGCTGTGCCAACCGACAACTCCTTGTGTCCTGGCAGTGGAAAGAGGGTGGATGAGGTAGGAGTCAACAGATATGGGTGCATATCATCATGCTTCCCATGCCATCAAGCTAGCAGACACCAGAGCCGGAACGAGTCTCTCAAGCTTTTAAAGCCCTCACTGAGAATGTCTGATATGGGCAGTTCTAGTGTACCATATGCATTTGTTGCCATCTGTGGGAACATGACACACCACTAGTTTGCTGTTTAAAGAAGGTCTCAGTCAGGCTTGGTGGCTCATACTTTTAATTCCAGCACTTGGAAGGCAGAGAGAGGTAGGTGGGTCGCTGTGAGTTCAAGCAAAGCCTGGTCTGTATGGTGAGTTACAGCGCAGCTAGAGCTATGTAGTGAGACCTTGTCTCGATTTACTCCCTGCCTCGAGCCCCAAAAAAGGAAAAGAGAAAGAAAATCTTAGTTGTCTTTCTAGTTTCAATTCCTGTCTATTTCCTGTCTACCCTGCATACTATGAAATTCCAGGAGGACGTGGGCTATATTATCCTGTCAAAGTCAGTTCTTAAAAGACGCATTTTCCCTTAATCTTAAAAAGTCAGTAATTGTTCCACTTTTCTGTCTTACTTCAAGCCAAGTTTATAATTCAATACCTGATCTCTAAAATCTCCCTTATACTTCGGCACTTCATTCACTTGCCTTTTCTAGGAAGTGGGAAGGAAGCAGAAAGTTCTACTTCAACTCCTCGTTTCATTAGAGAGGAAACTGAGGCACAAAATGATAGTGGCACAAGGGCTCAGTGGGCAGAAATGATTTCCCAACAGACAGGACAAGCCCAGCTCAGCCCCTGGTGGGAGGACAGAATTCCCACAAGTAGTCCTCTAACTTCCGTGTGCAAGCCATGGTAGGTTTGAGTGTGTATGCACACACACAGACACACACACACACACATACACACACACACACAGAAGGGAGGTATAAAACAAACAGTGGCAAAATCTTGCATCCTCTAAGCACACATCCACGCTCCATCTACTTATCTTTGAAACATACCTGGTAATTTCCACATTCCCGCAGCCCCCCATTTCTCCATGTCACTACAAACCTGCTGGGCACTTTTGAATGAAAATGGACGCTCTTTGACTCCTCTTTCTTTTTATGCATGCACACCCACTTCAGTTTGTCTCCCTCATCTGTTACCCTTTAGGAATGAGCTAGATCTTCAAGACCTCTTCAGTTTCCAGTCCTATTAGTTCAATGGTAATGAATTTGCTTTCTCCCACCTCTGTCTCTTACACAGTGAGACCAGCAGAAACATTTTAATGTAACTTAACTTTATACACTAACAATAAAATAGTAATAGTTGACATATAAACTAAAACTCAACATGAATTTATAACCTTCAATCATAAATAACTGCATTTATGATTGTTAAACCATTCCAGCCTTGAGATATATTAGTAACTAGATTTGTGAACTTGGACATATTTAACTCCCATGAACTGCAGTGTCTTTAGATGATGACTGGTGATATTAATAGGCATATATATTAATATACTAATATACAAATAATCCTAAGATTATTTGAGAATTAAAAATGAACGTAAAGTGCTTGAAATGATAGTTTCACTAGTCCAGTGGCATTTATTGTGGTCTTTTTTAACAATTTGAAGTCTTCAGATGAATAATCGTATACCAAGCTTATGACAGAGATATCATCACTGTTACTGGATGAGAAAACTCAGACTGGAGGAATTACAAAACTTGCCCAAGGTCGTCTAGCTGAGAGGTGGCTGAGTTAGGCTTTAAAACCAGGCAAAACTGTATCCTATAGTCTGACTCTTGTAAAGAACTTATAGATGGCAGTTCTCTTATATTCTTTATTTGTTATCATTAGCAATGGTTTACAGAGAAGGAAAAAGTTCTCCAGCTTCCCTTTCGGCCTTCTTTCTGAAATCGGATCTCAGCACCACTCCATGGAGAGGTGAATATTTCACAGTTAAGTAAGTGTACTAGGTGCGACTGTCTCTGCTTTTCAAAGAGGGGCACGAAGGATGGTTACACTGTGCAGTCTGGGCTCTCTCACTTCCCTGATCCCTCACTTCCACTCTGCCTTCCACGGAGTCTCTGT
>JADRCD010199488.1:0-32298 GCA_019843815.1 Montemys delectorum | reverse complement strand
CACACACTCACACACACACTCACACACACTCACACACACACTCACAGACACAGACACACACACAGACACACACACACTCACACACACACACACTCACACACACACATACACACACAGACACACACACTCACACACACACACACACACACACACACACGGGGTGGGGAGATTAATCTGCTGCCCTTTCCAATTCTTGGCTCTCTGAATAAAGCACAACTTAAAAGATTCAGTCACTGCCTCTGCTCGCTGGCCTTTGGAATGACAGCCCAAGCTCTGTATTCCAGTTAAAATTCCAGAGGGATAAAATCAGAGTCAATGTCTTGGGTTAGACATTGACCCTGTGACCTTGAACAAATGGCTTCCCTTTTCTAAGCAAGCAATATCACAGTGCCCTTTAACCTCCTGACCCATTCCACCTGCTTCCCCAAGTAGAGAGGAAGATCAAACTGGTAGAAGGTGTAGGAAGATTTTATAGAATCTGGCACTGTATTTCTGTTGTGACTTCATAAAGTTCAAAGACCTAATTATGATCCCAATGCTTGGCTCACAGTTGGGGCTTATGTAAGCAGATGACAGAAAGGAACAAATTGGGCCAGATTCTCTTCCAGGCAGTGTCTAGGTGTACTATTGCTGTGGTGAAACACCACGACCAAAGCATCTTGGGGAGTTAGGGCTTATTTGGCTTACACTTCCATATTGTTGCTCAGCATTGAAGGAAGTCAGGACAGGAACTCAAACAGGCAGGAACCTGGAGGCAGGAGCTGATGCAGAAGTCATGAAAGAGTACTGCTTACTGGCCTGCTCCTATGGCTTGCTCAGCCTGCTTTCTTATAGAACCCAGCACCACCAGTTCAGGGATGGCCCCATCCACCATGGGCTGAGCCCTCGCCCATCAATCACTAATTAAGAAAATGCCCTACAGGCTTGCCTACAGCCCCATTTTATGGAGGCATTTTCTTCACACTCCCCCCCCCCCCCACACACACAGGGTTTCTCTGTGTAGCCCTGGCTGTCCTGGAGCTCACTCTGTAGACCAGGCTGGCCTCAAACTCAGAAATCCGCCTGCCTCTGCCTCCCAAGTGCTAGGATTAAAGGCATGCGCCACCACCGCCCAGTGGAGGCATTTTCTTAATTGAGGTTCCTTCCCCTTCTGGTGACTTTAGCTTGTGTCCAGTTGACATCAAGCTAGTCAGCACAAGGTTTATTAGACACATGACTAAAAGGAACAAACTGGGCCAGATTCTCTTCCTGGCAATGTCTAGGAAGAGGTGTGAGGGCAAGAGTCATTCAACTGAGTCCTAAAGGAACGTGTGCTCTTTTTGGAACTAAAGGCAAAGGCATTTCTCTGTAATGACCCAGAATAGAATATAATCATAATTTATGTGTCACCGAATATCTGCTTAGGATACCTCCCTAGTCCTGGAGAAATCTTCAAAGGGAAAAGTTTGGCTCAAATATGACTGGAAAGCTCCGACAGCATCTTTTAATACACGGGAGGAGAGGCACGGGGTGTGAACTAGAGGTAGCCTTTTACACAAAAGGAAATGGAGCTCTTCTAGGCTGAGGGCTGTGGCAGAATGGACAGTGTGGAGTGGAGCTGGGAACAGTGACCGATTAAAGGCAGCAACAGATACAGGAACACAAGAGGCATGTTTGGAAGGGAACCAAGTGGAGGCCACCATTCAGTGCACAAAACAGTTATATAACACCCAATCCTTGCTGTGCACATCTGTTTCCCAAAACTTTCCATCACTACTCCAGAGTCCCATCTGCCCTGGTGACATTTTCCCAGGGGAAAGGCAAATAGCTCCTGTCTCGGGGTGAGGCCAGGGTAGAGCTGGACAAGCAGGCTTGACCAGCCCCGAGTTCCTCCCCTCCGGCTCCCTGCCTGCCCAGCACACTGCCAGGTCAGCCCCCTCACGCCAGCCTCTGCCCAGTTCATCTTCCCAGGACACTACCCACACTCCCGGGCCTTTGATAATTTGCCTTTCCTCTCTCCAGGAGCCCTCCTCCCAGGTCTCAGTGTGGTGGCACCTCTCACCAGCTAAGTCTCTGCTCGCTGGCAGCTCCTTGGAGAGACCTTTCATGATACACAGCAATAAAGTGGATAAAAATCATCCTGTTTGTGTGATCGATCGTGCCCAGCAGTCTCTCCCTAGAATGTATCTTTGCTTACTGTGGCATCCTTAACCCTTCAAACCCTTTGAACAATCAATCCCTTTAAGAAGGTGTAAGGTTTGTGTGACCGTGTGGAGCGTTCCAGGCAATATAACAATGGCATTCTTTATTATTACTCTAAATATTTTCCTTCTTTTAAGCTTTATCTAGCCCGGCAGTGGTGGCGCATGCCTTTAATCTCAGGACTTGGGAGGCAGAGGCTGGCGGATTTCTGAGTTCGAGGCCAGCCTGGTCTACAGCGTGAGTTCCAGGACAGCCAGGGCTACACAGAGAAACCCTGTCTCGAAAAACCAAAAGGAAAAAGAAAAAAGAAAAGAAAAGAAAAGAAAAGAAAAAAAGAGAAAAGAAAAGAAATACATTAAGGGGGCTAGAAAGATGGCTCCGCGGTTAAGAATACTGATTGCTCTTCTAGCGGACCGGGGTTTGACTCCCAACACTGGGAGCATTAGTAACTCCAACTGCAGTTCTGGAGAATCCAATACACGTGTTATATAGGTATACGTGCAAGTAAAACGCCTACACATGAACAAAAAATAATAATAAAGTAAAATTTAAAAAAATTAAGGAAATACTCTGGGCCCTCTAGATGCTGTGATTACAGGCCCCTCAGTTAAGAAGTCCCAGTCTTTCCCCACAGTTCCCCTCAGCCAGGCGGGGAGGAGGGGGGCGTGCAGCAGTGAAGAGGAGTGGCGGCGGCGGAGGGCGGGCGAGCAGGGGGGCGGGGGTGCAGCGGAAACCGAGATAGTGCAGCTGTGTCCCTGCGCCAACTCCTGTTGTTGCCAGTTCTCAAATCACAAGACTGGACGGTGTTCCGCTCCACGGGAACAGAGAGAACTCTTAAACAGCCACACCTGCCTTTGACTCAGGGTAGACTAGCCTTAAGTACTCGCTGCCAACAGCCGGATACCCTTTCAGCCTTGAAGAAAACTTGGGCGGCAGACGGAACAGCATCATCTTTATCACCTACGCTCTGCTAGTGGCGGTGGGGTGGGGACACACGGAAAGGTCACAGAGATAAATAACAGACTCAGAGAGGAACCAGATGCATCTCTTCCTCACTCAGTCAGCTGAGTAGGACCTAGAAATCCCCGCCAATGACTCCCAGACCTCTTAATTCGCGGGAGCATCCTCAGAGGAGAGCCCAGGGACCGCCGGATTCCTGAGGGACTAGATAGAACCTTTGGGGGTGCCGGCCAGAAATCCGTCTCTTTTTTTCAAAACCTCTCCAAATCCTTCTGTCTCTCTTCTAGTTCTGCTTTGCATTTCCATCCAGCAGGTGGAAACCGGTCAGAAGCGTTCACCCTTCCAACCTCCAGCTTTGAGGATCGCACTCGGTGATCTCGGCATCGCCATCTGCCGGACTCAGTGCGGAGCAACAACTGCTGCTCTCTCTAAGACTAATGCTTCACTCCAGCTATGTTCTCCCATCGCTTAGGAAAATGAAAAGCCATTTCCTAAGGCCATCTCAGCCAGTACTGCAGATCTGTTGCTGACAGAGTGTTTAACAATCGAATCTATTAATATACGAGCACATAAACAAATGAATTAAGAATTCGGGGGGCTAGAGAGATGGCTCAGGGGTTAAGAGCACCGACTGCTCTTCCGAAGGTCCTGAGTTCAAATCCCAGTAACCACATGGTGGCTCACAACCATCCGTAATGAGATCTGACTCTCTCTTCTGGAGTGTCTGAAGACAGTGTACTTACATATAATAATAAATAAAATTAAAAAAAAAGAATTCAGGCTGGGAGGGGGGAGGTAGCTTCATGGCATGTCATCTGCACAAGGGACCCTTGGTTCAATCACCAGCATTTTTAAAAATTGCCTTTAATTAGAACAATAAGAAGCAAGACACTCGAAAAAGAAAAGCAAGCACACGATCGTTTATTCAAATGTTGAGATCACCCGTGGGTGGAGGGTACAGTTGCCTAGACTTCATTTATTAATTTCCTCTTTTGGCTTTTCAAAAAGTATGTTTGGATGATGGAGAAGAAGGAAAAGGAAGAGGAAGAAAGAAAGAAAAAGAAAGAAAGGAAGGAAGGAAGAGTGGGAGGGAGGGGAGGAAGGAAGGAAGAAAAAGGAAGGAAAGAAAAAGAGAGAGACAAAATGGAAAAAAAGTAACAGAAGTAGATGACCCTCCATCAAGTTTCTAGGGCCAAACTCTAAAGAACTCAAAGGGGAGGTTGGATCTAGGAGACAGATGGGGACAGAGAGTGGAGTGTCTGAGCAAAGCCAATAAGGAAGGACTCACAAAAGTGGTCTAAGACTACACACATACTGTTTTCTGCCAAAGAGGGAGCCACCTCTTTATAGCATCTTGACCATGGGAGGATCAGGCCCAGACTGAGCCTCACTGTCCATCTCTAGGCTAGATTAAAGAGAGGCCACTCCTCAAAGGTCTTCCTTGACTACACTAGACAACCAAAGGTGGGATCAGTGTCAACCCTTTCTGCTAATTGCTCCCACAGATGGGAGGACTGGGTGAGCATGCTGGAGTCAGAGCCTCCACATCTTTATGAGAGGAATCTCTCAGTAGACACGAGTGGGGGAGGCTTTATTACCTCACCCTCTTGTTGTTCTTTGCCTGATTTTCTTTTAAAAGTTCTTTCATTTAGTTATTTCTAAGAGTTATTTTCAGACCCACACCTTTAAAACCAGGACTAGGAAGGAGGCAGAGACAGGTGGATCTCTGAGTTGAGGGCCAGCCTCATCTACATTACAGAGTTCCAGGACAGCTACATGGAGACACTGCGTTACACACCCTTCCCATTTTAAATGTATGGGTGTTTTGGCTGCATATATGTCTGTGTACCACTTGCATGCTTGGTGTTCAAGGAGGTCAAAAGAGAGGATACTAATCAAATCCAGGTCCTCTGAGGAAACATGCAGTGGTCTTAACTGCTGAGCCATCTCTCCAGTCCTTTTGATTTGTTTTTGTTTGTTTGTTTATTTATTTTTGTTTTTCAAGACAGGGTTTCTCTGTGTAGCCCTGGCTGTCCTGGAACTCACTCTGTAGACCAGGCTAGCCTCGAACTCAGAAATCCGCCTGCCTCTGCCTCCCAAGCACCGGGATTAAAGGCCCTCGCTGCCACCACCCAGCTTTGTTTTGTTTTGTTTGTAGTCCTTTTGAGATTCTGGTAGGTTACATGTATTTATGTACCGATGCGTGAGTACTACTGCATGCTTGCAGAAGTCAGGGTCTCTCGCCACCGTGAGTGAGTCCTGGCTGGCATTCAGGTCATCCTTTCCTAGTGGGCCTTCTCTCCAGCTCCACTTTCCTTTTTTAAGATCTCTCCCTGGAGTGGAGAGCAGGGTCGGGGGAGAAATAGCTCAGCAGTATAGAGTCCTATCTGCTCTTTTAGAGAACTCAGGTTCGATTCCCAGAACCCACAAGGCGGCTCGCACCTATCTGAAACTCCAGTCCCAGTGGATCTGATGTTCTCCCTGGGCCTTCTCCAACATGTGCATGAACATGGTACACAGATGTACAAGGCTGCGAAGCACCCAGTACACATAAACTCGCCTCCGGATTCTCTGGAGACCTCGAAGACCAGCCATACAGACTACTGGGTCCGGGAAGAACAACAAACCCTCCCATCCCTCCATGTAAGGAAGTGAGTCTGGCAGAGCTGGACTTCTCACAGGGGACTCGCTGGGGCCTCGGTGTAAGAGCCAAGGGGAGTGGTAGCCTCAGAGGTTACTATCCAGAGTCCCCTGAAGAGCAAGGATGTAAGAATGACCAGAGTGACCTGTAGGTGTCACTCTTCAAACAGACATCCTGCTTCTCTTTTCTCTTGCCTGTTGGGGTCTCAGGGTACATGCTTGTAATTCTGGCAATCTGGAGGCTGAGACAGGGGGATCAACGGGAGTTTGAGTTTCTTTGTGTCTTGTCTGTCTGTCTGTCTCTCTCATCTCATGTCATGTCTTCCTTCCTCCTCCTCAAAAACCATCTCTTTCTCACAGCGTCACCTATAATATATAATACCTGCAGTGGGAATGGCTAAAGATGAGGACTGGGAGCTGTTTGACCAGGTCTATGTTAGATGGGAAAGGACCCACTGGGGAAGGAGAAAGCCAGAGCTAAGGGTTCTGTGCCTTGGTATATATCTGATGCTTGGCCTCCTCCTCAGGTAAGGTGCACTGGGGTCCTCTGGGCCAAGAGAAGCATCACTGCAGAGCCTCCCCTGGAATGAAGAGGATGCTGGGAAAACTGGCTGAATCCACATATCCCTTTCAACCTCCATGACTGGAGGCTAGCCATTCAGTGACACACTCTACTCCCCTGTATTCTGCCCAGGAGAAGAAAATCTCTGGGCTTTTTCAGAGACGAGTTCTTAGTGTGTTATGGGCTTTTGTTTTGTTTTGGTTGGTTGGTTGGTTTGGTTTGGTTTTGGTTTTTTGGTATTTTTTTGAGACAGAGTTTAGGTAGCCCTGGCTATCCTGGAACTCACTGTGTAGATCACAGTAGCCTTGAACTCACAGAGATCCACCTGTCTCTGCCTCCTCAGCCCTGGGATTAGAGGCGTGCATCACCACATCTGGCTATTATGGGACTTTCTACCATAGGATATTTCTACTTCCCGTCATTTTCTTATTCCCACCCTATCCCCATTCTCACCACCATAGACAAGCTTTAAAAACAGGAGAAAAGTACAATATTGAAATAAAGAATCAGAGATATTAAAATGATCACTATCAGTGAGAAATTGTGTGTGTCATAGGTGTCTGTACATGTTTGTGTGTACATGTGTGTCAGGGGTGCTCATTTGCAAGTATGTGCATGCATGTGTGCATGTATGTGGAAGCCATAAATTGATATCAGACATCACATGTCTTCCTGTGTTCCTCTCCATCTTTTTTTTCTTTTCTTTTCTTTCTTTCTTTTTTTTTTTTTTTTTTTTTTTTTGAGACAGGGTTTCTCTGTATAGCCCTGGCTGTCCTAGAACTCACTTTGTAGACCAGGCTGGCCTCGAACTCAGAAATCTGCCTGTCTCTGCCCCCCCCCCAAGTGCTGGGATTAAAGGCATGTGCCAGCACCAACCACCCCCACCTTATCTTTTGAGACAGGATCTCTTACTGAATCTATGGCTCAGCAACTCAGCCTGAGGAAACTTCCTTCCTCTGCGTCTCCAGTGCTAGCATTATATATATGGGAAGCATGCACCTGACTTTTTAAAAAATTATTATTATAGGTATTGGGCATCCAAACTCAAATCCTCATGCTGACACAGCAAGCAGTTTACCAACTAAGGTACCACACAGCTCCCAGTCTGAGAAGTTGTTATAGAAAAGTAAGTACAGACAAAATATTGAAAATATAAGAAAGGAATAATGACACAGATCTATAACCCCAGCACTTGGGAAACCGAGGCAGGAAAATGGAACGTTCCTACATAGTGAGACTCTGTCACATAAAGAAAGAGAATGGCCGAGCAGTGGTGGCGCACGCCTTTAATCCCAGCACTTGGGAGGCAGAGGCAGGTGGATTTCTGAGTTCGAGGCCAGCCTGGTCTACAGAGTGAGTTCCAGGACAGCCAGGACTACACAGAAAAACCGAAAAGAAAAGAAAAGAAAAGAAAAAAAAGAAAGAGAATGAAGAGAAAAGGAGAGAAAGGAGGTAAGTATAAAGAAAGTAGGAGTCAGGTGTCAGGGCTGCAGAGATGGCTCAGTGATTAAGAGTACTGACTGCTCTTCCAGAGGTCCTGAGTTCAAATCCCAGAAACCACATGGTGGCTCACAGCCATCTGTAATATGATCTGAGGCCCTCTTTTGGTGTGTCTAAAGACAGCTGCAGTGTACTTATATAAGTAAAACTAAATGAATCTTTAAAAAAAAAAAAACAATGGAGAGGAAGTGACTGGGAGGGCAAGGGGGGATGGAAGAAAGATTAATTCTGTGGAATTAAGGATCTAGAACTTCAACCAAAAGGTCTAGGAGGGCGAAGGGGAAAGATGAGGGAAATAGAGAGTTATATATATTACTATGGATTTTAGGATGTCAAAACCAAAGAAGTTCCTAAATGTCTTTCCTGAGAAAGGGACCATCATTGGCAAAGCTCCCCTCACTCTGAGCAGCCACCGACCGCTTTGGACAGGACTGAGCTTACAGTCTATGCCACAGATGGGTTCCAACCACTCCATGCAACCCCAGCCTCCTTCACACATTTCTTGGCTAAGAGAGAACTCAAAAATCTATCTTGCCCCACCAAAGGAAGTGAGGAGTTTTGCTTCACAGATGATTAAAGACTGGGCTGGGTATCGATGGAGCCCACTTAATCTCAGCACTTGGGAGGCAGAGGGAAGCAGATCTCTATGAGTTTGAGGCTAGCCTGGGCTACAGAATGAGTTCTAGGACAACCAGGGCTAGTCTGTCTCAAAAAAGGATAATATCATTAAGGGGACTGGGAAGATGGAGCCACAGTGGATAAACCACGTACCCCCAAACATAAGCATAGTTCAGATCCCCAAAATTCAGGTAAAAGTCAAGAAGGCATGATGGTTGCCTGTAACCCCAGCACTCAGGAAGCAGAAGTGGTGGGATCTCTGTGAGTCTGCAGCTAGCCTGATGTGCTGGTCTGAATAGGTATGGCCACCATAGGCTCATGTGTTTGAATGTTTGGCTCATAGGAAGTGGCACTATTAGAAGGTGTAGCCTAGTTGGAGGAAGTGTGCCACTGTGGGTATGGGCTTTAAGGTCTCCTATGCCCACATTATGCCCAGTGTGGCACAAAGTCCCCTTCTGCTGCCCAGGGATCAAGATGTAGAACTCTCAGGTCCCTCTCTAGCACTGTTGTCTGTCTGCATTCTACCATACTTCCCACCATCATGATAATGAAACTGTAGGCCAGCCTCAGTTAAGTGTTGTCCTTTATAAGAGTAGACTTGGTCATGATGTCTCTTTGGCAATAAAGTCCTAAGACTACATATCATGCTACATATCATTTTAAGGTCTACATACAGGAAAGCCAGAGCTATGAATAGAGACCCTCTCTAACAAAGTGAAGTGTGATCTAGAAAAAAAAAAAACCATCATCTTTAAGTCTCCACAAAACCCTACATACATGCATATGAACACCCATATATACACACATGTACACAAGCCACACACAAGTACACATGCAAAAAAAAAAAAAATACAAATGTTATGCCCAGAGTCCACGGGAAAACCCAAACAAGCCCAAGAACTGCAAAGTCTGCTGTAACTTACAAAAGAGCCTTTTATTCTTCGAGTCTAGACTCGGATCACACACTTTGCACTCTCTAAGAGCAAGTGATTGCAGGTGACCCCGAGCCTGGAGAAACATGAGTTTATATACATAATCGGGAATTCTTAGGATGCTTCAGAGGGGAATAAAATGCTATAACCATTTGTTAGGGTGGGAGTGAAGCTGGTGGGGTATTAATGGGTGTCTGTTTTGGGGTTATCAGGAACTAATTTTATGGTTGGCCATAACTGTCTGTGACCTCTGATTACCTTTTTCTATGATTTAAATGGGGGAGGGGGGATCTCTGATCCCCTCTGGGTTTGTTATTTCTTTGAGGTCTCAAGGAAAGGTACCTGGAGACTTTGGCTGCTTATTGGAGAGTGCCAGCTGGTCCTGGCAACACCAAGACTGGGAGGATGTTTCTTGTTAGCACTTGGCCTAGAGATGGTTTCATTAAGGGGTGGGGGAGGGGCTTTTGAGTAGTGCCATTCTTTGTTGTTGTTTTTGTTTGGTTTGGTTTTGGGGTTTTTTTTTGTTTTTTGTTTTTTGGGTTTGTGTGTGTGTGTGTGTGTGTGTGTGTGTGTGTGTGGTTTTTTTTTGAGACAGGGTTTCTCTGTGTAGCCCTGGCTGTCCTGGAACTCACTCTGTAGACCAGACTGGCCTCGAATTCAGAAATCTGCCTGCCTCTGCCTCTGAAGTGCTGGGATTAAAGGCGTGTGCCATCACCGCCTGGCTGAGTGTCTTGAGGGAGGGAAAAATGGGAAGCTTTCTGCAGGGACAAACTGTCTATACACAACACTGGAGTTTTTTAGGTAAGATTTTAACCACAGAGAACTAACATTAGTAATTCGGGGGTCACTACACAAATACTTCAAAAGTTCTGCAGTGTATAGTGACACACACTTGCCACCCAACACCAGGGATGTGAAGGCAGGAGAACCAAGAGTTGGTCAGAAACTCCTTATGTCACCTAGGCTGGCCTCAAACCCTAACAATCCTCCTATCTCAGTGTACCAAGTGCCAGAGTTATAGGCATGATACACTACCCCATGCCTGACTCAGAAACTTATCTTTTAGAACATACTCCAGACAAACTGAAAGCATTGTGTTCTATTTGACATGCTTGTCCGGTGGTTGTTTAATCAGTCACAGGCTCCTTACAGAGAACAATAGTCTAGAATACAGCTTCTGTCTCACGCACAGACCCATACCAAGCAGCGCCCACTCAAACTCCTCAATCAGGCCTGCTGGAGTTACCTGGAATAGCTGTGTGCAAACCTGCCTCCTTGCAATCTAACATCATGTCAAAACAATGAAGGGGATAAAGACTATCTTTAAGAAATGATTCTGAGGAGCAGGAAAACAGCCCAGTGGATAAAGGGCTTGAATCTCTGTGAGTTTTGGGCCAGCCTCGTCTATATAGAGAGTTCCAGAACAGCCAAGGCTACAGAGAAAGACCCTGCCTCAAAAACAAAACAAAACAAACAAAACCAAAAAACAAACAAACAAACAAAACACCAAGGTAGATGGCTTGTGAAGGACAGCACCTGAGGTTGGTCTCTGACCTCCAAAAGCGCGAGCATAGACACATTCACCCACTTGAATAGAGGTGGAGGGGGGAACTGAATCTGAAAGCACCAGACAGAAGCAAAGGGGAAGCAGCAAACACCTGTTGCTCATCAGTCAGAAACAGACACCATGTATCAAAGTGTTCCACAGAGCCCAGAGCCGACCTAAAGCCAAGCCTGCGGTCCCACTCTCTGCTTGACCTCCCAGGCAGGGAAAAGCCGACTGTTTTTTACAGTGTAACTTCGAGCCCTGGATTTAAACTTGGGGATACATATGACACCCCAAGAGATGGCTGTCTCACCTGCTCTCTGCTGTGAACCATCTGTCATTCATATAAAGCCCATGCATTTGCTAACTATGCTCCTGCAGAAATTCTTAAACTAAGTTCAGGAATGCATGTCAGCCCATGGGTACATAACATTGTATGCATAAATATGTGGGTATTCGGTTGCTGTTTGAAGATTTGTATCTTTAATCATACTGTCTTAGTTAGGGGTTTCCATCACTGTGAAGAGACACCATGACCAAGGCAACTCTTATAAAGGTAAACATTTTTTTCCGAGACAGGATTTCTCTGTGTAGCCCTGGCTGTCCTGGAACTCACTCTGTAGATCAGGCTGGCATCGAACTCAGAAATCCAACTGTCTCTGCCTTCCAAGTGCAGGGATCAAAGGCATGTGCCCACTGCCCGGCCTAGTACTGTCTTAATTAATTGTTCTTTTGGATTGTTTGTTTGTTTGAACTCTTTTTTTTTTCTTTCCAGACAGGGGTTCTCTGTGTAGCTTTGCCAGACTGGTCTTGAACTCAGAGATTCTCCTGCCTCTGCCTCCCAAGTGCTGGGATTAAAGGCGTACACTAGGACTGTCGCTGCTGCTGCTGCCACTGCCACCAGCCTTAGTCAATAATCTATGGCTGTGAAGAGACACCATGACCACAGCAACTTTTATAAAGGAAAGCATTTAATTGGAGCTGGCTTACAATAGTTTACTTTAGTATCACATGGTGGGAAGCATGTTGACGTGCAGACAGATATGGTGTAGGAGAGGTAGCTGAGAGTTCTACATCTGGATCAGCAGGCATAAAGAGAGGCACTGGGTTTGGTTTGAGGATTTGAAACTGCAAAACCCACCCCCAGTGACACACTTTCTCCAATAAGGCCATACCTATATCAGCAAGGCCACAGTCCTAATAGTGCCACTCCCTAAGCATCCACATCTGTGAGGGTCATTCTTATTCAAACCACCATAGGTACTTCACAAAAATTAAAAATACAAAATGTGTTTGGGCTCCTGGTTCTGGAGGCTGGGAGATCCGGCAGCCACAGCTGGCAATGGGCTCATGCTCCTTTGACTCATGGCAGAGACCAGAAGGACCAAGAGCCAGGCACAAAAGAGGTACAACACAAAACTACAACCCCCCTTACACACACACACACACACACACACACACACACACACACTGTGGTAACCAAAACAGTTCTTCAGAATAAGAAGTTTCAGTTCCCTAAATTGGAATCATATCGATCATAACTGTTGGCATTCCTTCTAGACTCCTCCCAACAGTTGCCTGGCAACAGCCAGGTAGGCCTGGCTTACTATAAAAGTGACTGTTTGGCTCCCCCCACCCAATCTCTCTGCCTCTTCTCTCTCTGACTCTGTTCTCCCCCTGACCCCTTTCTTCCTCTCTCCCCTTTCCCCTCCTTCCCTATCTCCACCTGTTCCTAGCAGCCCTCTCCTCCTCCTCCTTTTCTTCCTCTCTCTCTTTCTCCCTGTCCTTCTCTTTCTCTACCTCTACTCCCATCTCAACTCCTCTTCCCATGTCCCTAAATAAACTCTATTCTATACTATATCCCTCCTTTGGCTGGTACCTCAGGGGGAAAGGATGCCTCAGTATGAGCCTGCCAAGGTACCCCTCCCACCTCACCATACCGAGATCTACTAAACATATCCTGGTCTTTTTATAAAGCACATCAACGAAAGTGGGTGCAATTTAACCTAAACATCCCTTAAAGGTCCCAGAACTTCTCAACACCCCTACACTGGGGCTTTCAATGAGAAAGCATGTTCAAACCATAGCACTCATGGACCTGAGAACAGGAAAACTCCAAATAACCCAGAGTGACTGAGAAGCACTGAAGCCAGCAGCCTGCCACAAAGTGTGGGAGACAAGGAGTCCACAGTAGAACTGAAGACGCTGGCCGAGCTGTAGAAATGAGGGCTCCAGCAACAGAAGGTAGAAGGTTTTACCTTTTAGGCTGATCTGAGCTCAATCCCAGGGACACACATGATGGAAAGAGGAAACTGACTCCTACAAGTTGTCCTCTGACATCCACATGAACACCATGACTCATTCGTGTACACACACACACACACACACACACACACACACACATAAATGTTAGAAAAAAATTAAGAAGAAAGAAGGTTCGTATAACCGGAGGGAAGCAGAGCCAGGAAATCCAAGAGCAGACGCTGCCACAGAGACAGTGTGAGGTCGAGCTGGGAAACTAGAGAAGCTGCCCTCTTAAGCACAGCTCCAGCCGAACTTTCAGGAAACTGCTTTAGTCAATAGTGGAGAGAAGTGAGGTCTGAGGTTGTCCTGTGCAGCCTAACTCCATACTATCAAAACTTTAAAATCAAGGAGGATGCCAGGCAGTGGTGGCGCACGCCTTTAATCCCAGCACTCTGGAGGCAGAGGCAGGCAGATTTCTGAGTTCGAGGCCAGCCTGGTTTACAGAGTGAGTTCCAGTACAGCCAGGACTATATGGAGAAACCCTGTCTTGAAAATCAAACAAAAAATTTTTAAAAAAATAAAATAAAATCAAGGAGGAGCCAACGCCTGACATGGCAGGCGTCCTAATAGAAAACCAAGCTACCCAAGAGCCAAATCTGCGTCTTCTTAAACTCCTGAATCTAGCAGGAAACCCTTGCAGGAAATCCACACAGAACACAGGGACTTGAACCACACACATCCGGACTAGTCAGAGACAGGTCACATGATCTGCATTTTTTCCACTTGTGCGGTAGTAGAAAAGAAAGGGATTCCTCTGTATGACTCAGAGGTTGTGCACCATCCACAGAGAGGATCTACAGTTTGTAACTGAGCTATCTCCGAGGGCCTGAGAAAAGAACAGGGAAATAACCCCCCCCCCCCCCAAGAGCCCAAATTTAACCTGCCATAACACCAGGGAGAGAAGTCACTCCGGGAGGCAGTTGTGGGGAGGGAAAGGGTGGGACCCGGGCATATCCAAAAGTGCAGGTTGGCAGGAATCCGGAAGTGATCGCATTGCGAAAAATCAACTCTGGCCTGGGTTATTGAGAGCTGATCTCACTAACTGAGAACAACCCTGGAGTCTGGCAGCCTGCGGTGCACAGAGGGATCAGGTCACTCCCTAGCCTAGATCTAGAGCCACCTCGCTGCTGTCACTGCCATAGAACGACTATAGGTGAAACTTCAGCGAGCCCCTTGCTAGCCACAGCCCCATCCCTCAGCAGCCAGAGCTGTGCTTGGAAGACCTCCACGTGTCGTGGTTGCTTACTTCGTCCCCCAGGCAGCTGGGTGCCGTGCCAGCTGCTTCAGCCATCGCAGACTTCGAAGCCTTGGAAAGGCTAGGAAGCCTTGGGAGGCTGAGAAGCAGCCCCAGCCCCAGACCGCAAAGCCAAAAGTGAGCAGTAGTGGCCCCTAGTGCGCAAAGAAAGAAGTAGCAAAGAGCTCAGCACAGCTTCAGCCTTAGCAGAGAAAAGTTCCGAAATTCAGCTCACCTGCCGCCTCTCTGGCCAGGACAGTAGTCCGGGTTTCTGAGAACCGGAAATAAGTAGCTGCGTTGTTTATTCTTTTCTTTTCTTTTCTTTCGCCTCTTCTACCTTTCCCCTCTCCTCCTCTCCCAGATCCTCTCCGGTTCCCTCCCATCCCGGCTCCTCTCCTTCCTTTCCCTCCCCTCTTCCTTCCTTCTCCCCTTTCTTGGTTCCTGTTTGTTTGTGGGTTTTGTTGTTGTTTGAGACAGGGTTTCTCTGTATAGCTCTAGCTGTCCTGGAACTCGCTCTGTAGACCAGGATAGACCGGAAATAGAGATCCACCTACTTCTGCCTCCTGAGTGCTAGGATTAAATTAGGCACGTGTCACCATCACCGGGCCTTTTATTTACTTATTATTCCCCATTTTTTCATTTGAGTATACCTTTAGCAGTGTCTTCATGTCTTAAATTACCACATCTATAAAATCCTCACGAACTTGCGCAGAGGTTTGTTTCCATGACGATTCTAAATCCCATTAAATTGGCAACCAAGCTTAACTTTCACAGGGACATAGAAGGACGAGGGGGAGTAGCGGGAGAAGGCAATGAGCTGAACAAGTAAAAGGATCCATTGTGTGCGAAAATGCCATAATCAAACCCGATACTCTGGATGCTAACATAAAAAATAATCAATGAGCCGGGCGGTGGTGGCGCACGCCTTTAATCCCAGCACTTGGGGGGCAGAGGCAGGCGGATTTCTGAGTTCGAGGCCAGCCTGGTCTACAGAGTGAGTTCCAGGATAGCCAGGGCTACACAGAGAAACCCTGTCTCGAAAAACCAAAAAAAAAAAAAGTCAATGAATTAAACTAGGATGGTAGTACCTGTTGGTTTATGTAGGTCGATTTAGACACAGCCTCTTCAGCAGATGAATGCTTGATGTGTTCTTTAAATAGTGCTGTTCTAGGAGCAAAGTGGGGGCTATGGGGTGCCTAGTTACCTATAGCTCTAGGTACTAGTTGCATGAGTTGTATTTATGAAAAGTTAAGACTGTATCCTTCAAATATGTACACTTTGCCATATGTTTATTACACTGTTTTGTTTAGAAAGTCTTGTTTTTGTTTTTGTTTTGTGGGGGTTTTGTCTTTGTTTTGTTTTCTGAGACAGGATTTCTCTATAAAACAGCCCAGCCTTGGCTGTCCTGGACCTTGTAAACCAGGCTGGCCTCAAACTCACAGAGAGCCTCTTGCCTCTGCCTCCCAGGTGCTAGAATTAAAGGTGCCACACACTTTTAATCCTAGCACATGGAATCCACCAGCAGATGGATCTCTAAGTTCAAGATCAACCTGGTCTATGAAGTGAGGTGCAGGATAGCCAGGGTTACACAGAGAAACCCTGTCTCGAAAAAAAAAAAAAAGGGAACTTATTATAATGACTTATAGTCTGTAGTCCAGCTAACCCCAATGATGGGCAGCTGTGAATGGGAAGTCCAAAAGTCCAGTAGTTGCCCAGTTCAGACGAGACACAGCCCAGCGGAGGCCACTTGTTTCACCTGGTCTCATAGGTTCCAACAGATGTGCTGGTCAGTAAATGCAAGCAAGTGGAGCCTTCCTTCTTCCAAAGTCCTTATGTAGGCCTCCAGGAGAAGGTGTGGCTGAGACTGAAGGTGTATACCTCCATACCTGGGTCTAAAACTCGTTTGTCCCAGGCTGACCTTGAACTCTGCTTACTCCAGTCTCCTGGGATTAAAGGAGTGTGCTTGCCTGGGCCTAAATTTTCCACGGCCACTATGTCTCAAGATCTCCACTTCAAGATCCAGGTCAGAAGCCTGTGTCTTCCAGCCTCAAGATCTGAATCACAGGTGTGCCCCCCATTTCTGGATTGTAGCTCATTCCAGATGTAGTCAAGTTAACAATCAGGAATAGCTAGTACATGACTTCAATTTTTTTTAATTTAGAGGCAGAATCTTGTGCAATTAGCTAGGCTATCCTCCTGCTTCAGCTCCTGTCACTGATACCACAAAGCTCAGTGCTACTAATGACTCATAATGGGTTATATTCCTCTTCATTTACTTGCTAAAAGCCCCTACTCAAATCTAGAGCTCACCTCTAGTTTTTTTGAACTTACACCCAATTTGCTTTTTTTTTTTTTTTTTTGGCTTTGTTTTATCTCATTTGCATTTTTGTTTGCATTAATTACCTCACCAAACTTTTTTATGGTTTAGGGTTTTGTTTGCTGTTTTTGAGACAAGGTTTCTCTGTGTACCCTTGGCTGTCCTGGAACTCATTCTGTAGACCAGGCTGGTCTCCAACTCAAGAGATCCGCTTGCCTCTGCCTCCACAGTTCTGGATTAAAGCCATGCATCACCACTACCCAGCTACTTGAATAATTTCTGAAGGAAGTTGTGTTGCACACAAACAAGAGCTGCTACTAAGCAGGCACAGGGTAGTGGAAAGAAATCCATATGCTCTCCAAATCATGTGATCTCTAATTCCCCCCTGATATACACTACTGGAGGGAGTCGGAAGCAAAAGATAAGTTATCTTTCCCCTGCAGTGAGCTGACAAGCATTCAGCCTTCCCTTCTCCCTAAGAAGGACTTGTTGCCATTTTTAGCATAGTAATTTATGAGTTAATTTTCCAGATCAAAATAGTACTGGTTTATCCCCATATATGGCTCGCGCACACACATACACACAATTACGAAAGCATCCGAAACTCATTACAGCCACACAGTTCAGATAGGAAACTCCTTTCGCCCCTCTCAGGCATCTGTGCCCCTTATTTGATGAATTTTTCTTACAAATTCTCTACACATAGTAGACCCAGTGCCCCCTTCTTTGTGTCGTTGTTTGGTATCTATGGGGAAAGACTATAAATGTTCAAAGAGCACTAAAGTGACACCTGGTCAATACAATCAGCACTGATACTCTTCCTTTGAGTCTTCTCCAACCCAACCACCAGCTGCCACCAGCTGTTATCTTCTGGATGCATGTCCTTCCAGACTCTTGTGTGTACTTCTGTGAAAACACATGTATGTTTATAGCCAGGTGTTTGCTTTTGAGCCCAGGTTGCATACAGCCCTGGCTGGTCTAGAACTTGCTGTGTAGACCAGGCTAGCCTCTGACTCCTGAGTGCTAGGATCAATTGTACCAAATGGGCGTGCCACCACACGCTGGTGTGGAATGCTGGCTTTCATTATGTACAACTATGAGTTAAGTGAAGGGACAAAGATATAGGCTTTTCTGGTACCAGTCACACTGTCACTTTACCCCCATAGAAACCTAGTTTCTGGCTATTTGGGAATCTAGAAAAAAAAAATCCGACTCTCCACTTGGACAATCTCACAGGCTGCAGGGATAGAACACGGCTTTCAGTTTGCTGACAGGCACTATCATTAGTTTTATCTCAAGTTTATTCATTTAAGTCACTTACTAGGCACTGATCCAGGCACTGGGGACTGGCTACGGGCAAGATAGATGATCTCTCCCTTCCTGGTTTCTATGTGACCCTGAAGGAGAAACAAGATAAAAAAGATAGGATGCTGACAGATGAAGGGCTCCAAGGAGAAGTTAAGAAGAAAAGGAGATTCTAAGAAGAGACCAAAGAAAAACCCAGTAAAGAGAAAAGAGGCAGCCAGAGATTGTAATTTTGTTTTCTTCTTACCAGAGGATCAAGTCTTTGAAATAGACTATTGAGAAGGTTAACAAGTGAAGTCAAGTTTGTGTCTTTGGTTGACTAGTGCCTCTATGGTCTTGGGGGTACATACAGTTTGTGATGTTTGTATATGCTTGGCCCAGGGAGTGACACCACCACTTGGAACATAGGAGTTTCAATGTGGTCAACTGCCTTAAAATTTTATGGTGATAATTGTCTTGAAAAAAACCTTTTCCCAAAGTTGTATTGTAAATATGTCAAAAATAAACTGCTTAGGGTCAGACTCTAGAACTCTGAACCAACACAATCTAGTCTGTGAAACCAGATCTCCTTCTTGCCTCAAGAGAATCACTATTCCACCAGCTGTGGCACTTACCCTTTATTTACTTATTTATTTATTTGGTTTTTTGAGGCAGGGTTTCTCTGTGTAGCCCTGGCTGTCTTGGAACTCACTCTGTAGACTAGGCTGGCCTCGAACTCAGAAATCCGCCTGCCTCTGCCTCCCTAGTGCTGGGATTAAAGGCATGCACCACCACTGCCCGGCTTACCTTTTATTTTCATAGACAATTAGAAGCTCCCTTTTTTATGTATTTAAATTTTCTTTTCTCTATGTAGTCTTGGCTGTTTTGGAGCTTGCTATGTAAATCAGGCTTGCCTTGAACTCAGAGATGCTCTCAAGTGCTGAAATTAAAGGTTGTGGACCACCAGGTCCAGTTTAGAGAAATGAGTTATTTTTAGTCAGGTCTTCCTCCCTCAGGAAACACTCCTTCAGCTGGCTAACCTGCCAAAAGCTGGCCATTGAGAAACTTTCTGCTCAGGGAAAATCAGGCGATCTGCCAGCCCTATCCACAAGGGCACACACATACTGGCTTCAAGCTTTCTCTCTTCGGCATTCTTTGGCACTACACTTTGAAAGGGTATCAAATTCCTTCTTTTGGTGACTTATTAGTGGTCTCTCTCAACTTGGCTGCACATTGGCATTCTCAGAAGATTTAAAAAACTCAGATGCCTGGGTCCCAACCCCTGAATTTCAAACTCTATTGATCTTATGTACTGGCTTGACATAATTTTTTTCCCCTCAAGTTCCTACTGCCAGACAAGTGGACTAAAGTTTTTTGAATTTGAAAATGTTAAATACCTGGGATGTGTAAATAAGAATTCACGTTACTCAGAAATAACTGAGTTTTGAGACTGCAAAGTCATTCCCCATGGGTCCTATGTACATGTTTTCTGATGTTCTTCACTTTTTTACTTGTTACCCTGTGTCCTTTAGTGTGTCCAGGGAGGCAGTAGTCCACCCCATCTTCTTAGGTGGCTGGTTTTACTTCGGCTCTTTCGCCAAGAGTTTTACTCCTGAATGATTTATTCTGTGCTTATAACACTATGTTAGTGTGACCTGCCTTCTCCTTTGACATACTAGCATAACGTTCTCTACGAGGGCAAGCAGGGCTGGATACGTCCTTCAGTGCGAAAATTGCAACACCAGGGTTACAACGGACTATAGAACCAAATCTGGAACGGAAGAAACTGTGATTTCATCCTGCCGTACATGTTTACCTGAACGATAATGGGACTCAGAAGTTGTATTTTGTTTGTTGCACTTCGTAGTGGATGCCAAAGCCCTTCGAGTGACCCGGGCAAGTGGGAAGCTCCTCATTTTGGTCTGTTTAATCCTGCATCACCAGGGATAAAAGCGACCATTCAGAACTGTCCTAACAAAGGACACTATTTGAAACCAAAAGCAGGACAGGCCAGAGAAGAGCTGTCCGACCAGACCTGCCGCAGACTTCGACTTTCGGAACTCACTATCAGACCAGTCCCCACAACATCTCCCTCCCCACCCAAGACGGGTGAAGTCCGTGGGCAGTCTTGGGCCGGATGTCGGAGACCCGGGACACCAGCCTGGCGCCTTCCCGTAGTCCCCGCAGGCTCGGCGGCGCGCCGGACAACAGTCATCCAACTCTGCTGACATTTTCTTTCCAAGAAAGGGGTGGGAACTCGAGCGGCGGGGCGCACCGCAGCGCGTCGGGAGGAGGACGCAGTCACACCCAGGCCACACCCAGGCGGCGACTCAAGGGGCAGGCCGCAAGCCCCTTCCGGTCCCAGCATGCCCTGGACGCACTCTCCGTACCCGGCCCCTGTAGCCGCGCGCACCCAGGGGAACTCCGCATTGTGTCCCGGCCAAGTCCCCGGATGCCCGCGGCCCTCCCCGGTCCGGCCACGAGGTGGCCACGCCCCGCGCTGCTCTGCGTGTCGCGTCACCGCTCACGTCAGTTCCGGGGGCGCAGCGGGCGATGACGTAGATGAGCGTGCCCTCTATATGAGGTTGGGGAGCGCCCGAGTCGGCCTTTTCCGCCCGCTCCCCCCTCCCCCCGAGCGCCGCTCCGGCTGCACCGCGCTCGCTCCGCGCTGTCAGGCTAGCGCCGCCGTCCCCAGCCGTCACCATGATTATCTACCGGGACCTCATCAGCCGTGAGTCCCGGCCGCCCGCGGGTCTGGGTGCGGGTGGGCTCGGGAAGGCCGGGGCGCGAGCGCAGAGCTTGGGCCGGGAGCCCCCGCGTGCGCCTACTGGGCGCGGGAGATGGCGGGCCTTCGCTCGCTGACGGGCAGCTCTCTGTTCCCTTTCAGATGACGAGCTGTTCTCCGACATCTACAAGATCCGGGAGATCGCGGACGGGCTGTGCCTGGAGGTGGAGGGCAAGGTGAGCGGGCGCCGCAGCGAGGTTGGCCGGCGGCCGGGCTGGGCTTGCGGGGAGGCCACTGGAGTTCGTGCAATCCTCGCAGCCGCCTCCAGGCGGAGGAGACGCTCTTTCCGGCCTTGGGTTTTTCTAGAAAAGTGGAGGCGGAGCCGAGCCTGGAAATAGGTCCGCGAACTCAGCGCCATCCTCCTTCCGGGCGAACGGGGACATATTGTCTCTAGGATAGGTTTGCGCTGTCCGCGCTTAACCCGTGGCGAACTGAGAGAGCCCATAGCAACTTGGTTCCGCTTGGTTAAAGTGACCGCCACTTTCGGTCCGGGCGGCGATTATTTTGGGGGAGGTTAAAGTGTTTCGCGGAACTGACAGATGGTTGCCGTATTTTTCCCCCCCCCTTAAACTAAATTGTATGGTTTTCTTCTAAATGTAGATGGTCAGTAGAACAGAGGGTGCCATCGATGACTCGCTCATTGGTGGAAATGCTTCCGCTGAAGGTCCAGAGGGCGAAGGTACCGAAAGCACAGTAGTCACCGGTGTTGACATTGTCATGAACCATCACTTACAAGAAACCAGCTTCACAAAAGAGGCCTACAAAAAGTACATCAAAGACTACATGAAATCGTAAGTGGCATGCAAACACTGTTTTGGTGGTCAGTGTCCTAGAAGTTGGTTTCTTGTTATAAAGAGCTTGAGAAAAGAGAGCTTTTTGTTATATAGTGAAGGTTGCTTGCTTTTCAAGAACGTGAGCATGTGGGAGCATGGCTTTAGCTTTGAAAAGTAAAAACTCTTACTTTAAGAGTTAATAAAGGAATTACATTATTTAAAGTGGTTTCTTTGTCACCTAGTAAACTGTATCATTATTTTGCTCGTAGCCATTACCGGTTGGGGCTTATATTTTCTTTCTTTAGTGGAAGAAAATTATTTTGCTCAAAATTCGATATTTTGATGATCTGCTACTTTACTGTTTTAGACTCAAAGGCAAACTTGAAGAACAGAAACCCGAAAGAGTAAAGCCTTTTATGACTGGAGCTGCAGAGCAAATTAAGCACATCCTTGCTAATTTCAACAACTACCAGGTAAATAAACCAAAGGGTTATATAATCTTAACCATGGGATCAGAAAAAGTTTACCTGTCTGTACATGGTTCTGCCTGTCCTGGAACACCCTCAGCCTTCTGAGATTAAAGGCTTGTAGCTCCACACCAGACAAGGAGCTGGTATTTAAAATAAGACATTGCTTTCTTTTCATTGAGACTGGGTTATCTGTAGACCAGGCTGTCCTTGAACCCAGAGGTCTACCTGCCAATGCCTCTTAATTGCTGGGATTAAAGGTGTGTGCCAACATATGGCTAGCATATGTGTTATTTGAGTACTAGAGATTTTTCTTGCCAAATTTGTTTGTCTAGGGGTTATTCTGGATCTCCTTTATAGTTTGGTTTTATGTTTGTGTGTATAAGACAGTCTAATTGTAGGTTTTTATTACGTGTTTCTTAAGTTTTTTATTGGTGAAAACATGAATCCAGATGGTATGGTTGCTCTCCTGGACTACCGTGAAGATGGTGTGACTCCATTCATGATTTTCTTTAAGGATGGCTTAGAGATGGAAAAATGTGTAAGTATCTGTTTAAATTAGCAGTGTAACGATAGGGAGTTTGGCAGTGTGGTTCTTTGCTTTCTGCAGGTGGTAGGCCTTGAAGAGTTGGGGTCTGTCCAGAGTAGTGCCTTGAACATGCAAGGGGCCTGGAGATGACACTAGCTTGCTTGGTCATGTGTGTAAGTAGAGTTTGACACTAGCCTGGGATAAACTCATGTAGAATGAGTGTGGTCTCTGTCCCATGGTAGTTTGAATCCATTTCATATCATGCAACAGGATGTTTCAGTGTTTACTGACTTCATTCAGTAAGAAGGAATATTAAAAATGTCTGTTTTATAAGGGACTGATGGAGACAGTGTAAAACAAAGGTTCCTTGTCCTTGTAAGCACATAGAAGGTGAGCTTAGAATTGAGCTGGAGAAAGTGGGTGACCACCTGGGACAGTGGGGTAGGAGCAGTGTTTATTCAGAAAACGTCGTCTGGTGTTAGTGGAGCACTGGAGTTGGCAGGAAGGTGGGCGAGTGCTGCGGACTCACTCGGGAGGGTGGTCTGCATCCACTGATAGACCCTGAACAGTTTGTGGTTGTTCTTCTGGTTTGCACTAGGATGCAAGAGGAAATTCTCCCTGCGCTTCCTGCCTGCCTTTGTGGCAGTCCAGATTGAATTGGGGAGTACATCTACATGCTAGAACAGTTACATGCTCAGGTTGGGGCAGCTGTTAATGCCATCTCTTTTGTTTTGCAGTAACAAAATGGATCTATCACCTGTCACCATAATTGGCTGCTGCTTACCATCCACACAACACCAGGACTTAGGACAAATGGGACTGATGTCATCTTGAACTTTTATTTTGACCGTGATTTATTTGGAGTGGAGGCATTTTTTTTTTTTTTTTAAGAAAAAACATGTCATGTGGGTTGTCTAAAAATAAAGTGCATTTAAATTCACGTAAGAACTCCTCTTTACTGTGGTTGTTCTGACTCCTATAGTGTCTGAGAAGCTAGAGCCTGGTTGAGCATCACTAGAATGCTAAGTCTCTTCAGTTAACTGCCACAGTGGGGACTCTACAAGAGTGTGTGAACGCAAGAACCTCAGTTGCAGTGAAGGGAGAGGAGAGAAGTGGACCCTAACTTTCATCACCTCCAGTGAAAGAGCTTACCAAAAGCACAAAAAGACCAACTAGTTGGAAACAAGTACTGTCTGCTCCTGGACTAATATCAGATTCCTGGTAACTAGGATAGAGATTGACAAGCTGGTCTGGGCCACCTTAGAGTTGGACAAACATGGCACAGACCATGGGTGCTGGCCAATTTTAGATGGAGGAAGGTCAGTTCCTGGTGGGGTGGAATGTGAGGCACCTTGGTCCAGCTGGCTCAAGTACTGTTTGCTCAGTATTCCTCCGGCTGTGTGTGCCCCAAATAACTATAGGGTGACTTCCTAAAGTGCCAGCAGCCCATGCTTCATGGGGTAAAGTTAAATGACCCCTGCATGAATTGGATCTTGAAAAACAGAACAGCTTACTGTCTGCTGTAGAAGTATTTGTTTATATACCTTGCCAACATGTTAGTGGATCTTAAGGCCATTGTCCACCATTACACTTTGTGGAAGGAGCTTGAAAAAACTTAAAGCCTAGGGCTAGCCCTTAGAGACGACAGCAAAGGCTTGGTAAGAAAGGAGGACCAGAAGTCAATAGTATTATACACAAAGTTTGGATTGTTTGTTTGTTTTGTTTTTTCGAGACAGGGTTTCTCTGTGTAGTCCTGGCTGTCCTGGAACTCACTCTGTAGACCAGGCTGGCCTCGAACTTAGAAATCTGCCTGCCTCTGCCTGCCTCTGCCTCCCAGGTGCTGGGATTAAAGGCGTGCTTCACCGCCGCCTGGCTTGGGTTGTTTTTAAAGAACATTTTAAATTATATGTATGGGTTTGTGCGTGTGACTGCAGATGCCCATAGTCAAAGGAGAGATTCCTTGCAGCTGGAGCTTGACATGAGTGCTGGGTACCAAAGATGGGTCCTGCTGAGCCTTAACAGGTTAGAGATTTTTGGTTTTTAGACAGTTTCTCTATTCCTGGCTGTCTTGGAACTCATTTTGTAGAACAGTCTGGGCTTTGAACTAAAAGATCAGCCTGTTTCTGCCAAGTGCTAAGGTTAAAGTCTTGTGAACAACAGACTGGCTAGATTTTTTTTTGGGGGGGGGGGGGGTTTCGAGACAGGGTTTCTCTAGCCTTGGCTGTCCTGGAATTCACTCTGTAGACCAGGCTGACCTCAAATTCTGACTTCTGCCTCCCAAGTGCTGGGATTAAAGGCGTGTGCCACCACCGCCCTGCTAGATTTGTTTTTGAGACAGCTTTTACATCTAAGGTTGGCCTTAAATTGCTGAGGATAACCTTGCTTTCACCACCTATGATTATAGGCATGTGTCTCTTGCTTAGTTGATTTGGTCCTGAAGTTGAATTTAGAGATTATGAGGTTAACAAGTATACCACCAATATTGGCTTCATCCTCAAACCCTGGGGCTTTTGGTTTATTTATTTTGCCTCTATAGAGAGGTAGACCTTGAACCCCTCAACCTCTTAGTACTAGGTAGGCTTGCCCTACCATAACAGGTTCCCAACTTCTTTTGAAGACAACTTTTCCAGTCGTGCTTTCCTAATTGTCCCAGGAATGTTCTGCAGTACAGCCAAACCCTGGTGTGTGCCTTGTGTTTTATACGTGGTCTTATTTCAGAAGGCCAGGAGTTGACTTCATGAATTAAGTTGTCTTGAGTCTGCTTTTTTTTTTTTATTATAACTTATTTTCTAGTTATTGCTAGAACTTAGAGAAGAATAACAAGCACCCATACTCCCTGCGCAGATCGGGGTGTGTAGCACTTGATCTTTCTAATGTTGAGTTTGGTACAAACAGGTTTGGAGTAGCGGTGGGTCTTAGGCTTTGTTGTATGTGTGGAGCAGTGGGATGAGAAAGGCCTTAGTGTTGTCTGCGAAAGCCTTTGCAGTTTGCCACTTGAATGTGGATGGGAAGGAGGGCTGTGTAGCTGTCTGAAAGCAGACCATGCAAGCCACAAGAGAACACCACCATCTAGAATGTGTGTGGGGTAGTCACCCGAGAGGGCTGCTTCCCGTCACTACACTGGGTGTTTGGGATCCTCGAGGCACTGAGCCTCGAGGGTGAGCTTTTAACCACAAAAACAATGATTAGGGCATCAGCGTCCCCCTTCATGCTGGTTGTGATGGTTTGTATCTGCTTGGCCCAGGGAGTGGCGCTATTAGAAGGTGTGGCCCTGTTGGAGTAGGTGTGTCACAGTGGGTGTGGGCTATAAGACCCTAGTCCTAGGTGCCTGGAAGTGATTATTCTCCAAGCAGCCTTCAGATGAAGATGTAGAATTCTCAGTTCCTCCTGCACCATGCCTGCCTGGATGCTGCCATGTTCCTGCTTTGATGATAATGGACTGAACCTCTGAACCTTAAGCCAGCCCCAATTCAATGTCCTTCTAAGAGTTGGCTTGGTCATGGTGTCTGTTCACAGTGGTAAAACCCTAGGTAGGACACTAGTGTATAGAAGCCTTGCTATTTCCACAAGCTCTGGCATTAGATAATAGCGACTTCCAGCTGTACCTAGGAACTCTTGGACCTGCGTCTTCGTCTGTGGAGTTGGGATCTGTCTGAAGGATGGCAGCAATCCTGTGCTGAGAAAGGCTCCTTTTACTTCTGCTCAGCTGGTGGCCAAGATAGGCAGCCTCACTGTGTGGGTTGCTTTGGTCAGCTTGTCAATTTGACACACCCTAGTGTTACCTAAGAAGAGGCAATAATACCACAACTGAGAAAATGCCACCTTGAGATTGGTCTGTAAACAAGGATATAGGGCATTTTCTTAGTGGGAGGCCTAGCCCATTGTGAGGGGTGTCACCTGTAAGCAGGTGGGCCTGGTGTGTATGAGAAAACAAACTGAGAACCCATGAAGAGCGAGCAAGCCTGTGGGCAGCACTCCTCCATGGCATCTGCTTCAGTTCCTCACTCCAGGTTCCTGTGTGGAGTCACAGCCCTAACCTCTCTCCATGTGCGATGTGGAGGTGGAAGTTAAACCCTTTCCAGGTTGCGCTTCATTGTGGTGTTTTGTCACATTGTGTTAGTCAGGGTTCTCGAGAGTTTCAGAATGTAGAGAATGAATCTCTCTCTCTCTCTCTCTCTCCACACACACACATACATGTTTATATATACATATATATTTTACATGTATATATGTAAAATGTCATGTGTATTTTATATATTATATATTAATTGCTATATATTATATACTTATATAACATAATTATGTTAATTGATATAATTATAGAATATATAATTATATGTCATATATCATAAATACATATGAGATTTACTGGAATGACTTATCAGCAACAGCTAATCCAACAATGTCTGGCTGTGAATGGGAAGTCCAAGAATTCACTACTCAGTACATAGGGCTGAATCTCTCGCTTGGTCTTCTGTATATGCTGGAATTCTGAAGAAGAAGGCTCCAATGCCTACTTCAGTGGAACAAAATTACTGGTGGAAGATTTGAATCAACAAGGACACCCTATAGCAGTGGTTAGCAGCTTATGATGTAAATAACCCTGAATCTTAGTGTAAAAGCATCAGCTTCCTGGTGACCATACTTCCCCTGAGGAGTGTCAGGGTTGTAATTTATGTAATTCTAGAACCTTAAGAAATTGTTGGGGCTGTTGAGATGGCTCAGTGGGTAAGAGCACTGACTGCTCTTCCAAAGGTCCTGAGTTCGGATCCCAGTAACCACATGGTGGCTCACAACCACCCATAATGAGATCTGATGCTGCCTTTTGGTGCGTCTGAAGTCAGCTACAGTGAATTACGCTGGAGCGAGTGGGGCCGGAGGAGCAAGCAGGGCCTTGGAGTAAGCAGGCTGGCAGAGGTCCTGAGTTCAATTCCCAGCAGCCACACACATGATCGCTCACAGCCATCTGTACAGCTACAGTGTACTCATACACATAAAATAAATAAAATAAATCTTTAAAAAAAATTGTTGCTGGACATTGGTGGTTGTACATACCTTTAATTCCAGCACTCAGGAGACAAAAGCAAGTGGATCTCTGTGAGTTCAAGGCCAGGCTGGTCTTCAGAGGAGTTTTAAGACAGGCAGGACTACACAGAGAATCCCTGTCTTGAAAAATCAAAAGGAGGAAGAGGAAGAAGAAGGAAGACAGGAGAGAAGAAGAGGAGGAGGAGTTAGGACCTTTGATTTTAATATATAAATTCTATATATACAATTATATAAGTTAAATGTATTATTTATATATAATTTACATTATTTCTTTTTTTAATTAATTTATTTGTTATTTGTAAGTACACTGTAACTGTCTTCAGACACACCAGAAGAGGGCGTCAGATCTCATTATGGCTGGTTGTGAGCCATCATGTGGTTGCTGGGATTTGAACTCGGGACCTTCTGAAGAGCAGTCAGTGCTCTTAACCGCTGAGCCATGTCTCCAGCCCCCGATCTATGTTATTTCAAACAAAAATCCCTGAGTAATATACTTAAGAAGAGAAGAGTATTACACATCTTCCATTGACTGAGTTAGCTGCTGGGATAGCCAGCTCCATCACCAGGTAAGGAGATGATGCCATCAGTTAATCCGGTGAATCCATCCAACCTGGCCCACTAGTCACATCACAGCAGCAGAGATAAGCTTCAACCCCTGTGCCTATCAGCAGTCAAAGCAGACCTCCACCTTGGGGGCATCTTTTGAACTGTCTGTCCATTTATTTAGAGAACCTGTAGATGGTGGGTTTCTGCTGTTACACATGATTTCCAACAATGGAGAATGGTATTTAATGATCTTTCAAGTGCTGGGCCATGAGGACCTCTGGAAAGGATGTGGGATTGGGGGCGGGGTTCAGTTAGAAAAAAACATCGATTGTGCGCCTAGAGGATTATTCTTTTCAAGTAGCTTGCTCAATGATGTTTCCTCAGTTACCTTCTCCAGCTTGTGAGAGTTCTTTGTATTTATGTGCAGGCTGTGCTTCCCTGAGTGTCAGACAGCAGAGAGCACAGGAGATTCCTCTGCAGAACTGTGGCCCAAGAGATACTCAGTGACTCCCTGGAGGGCCCAGCCCAGAGAGGACACCAAAGTCATGATTGTTAGTCAGCAGTTAAAAATGCAGGGATTTGGATTGGTTTGGTATGTGTGCTGCCCAGGGCATGAGCCCAGGGCTTCATGCCAATCACCCCTCTCTCTGAGCAACACCCCCAGCCCTAAGTATAATATTTTTTAATAATAATGTTAAGTCCTGAGTTTCTGTCTGATCTTCTTTTGTCTGTTTTTTTTGTTTGTTTTGTTTTTCTTTTTGTTTTGCTTTGTTTTTTTTTTGTTTTGTTTTTTTGTTTTTTGTTTTTTTTTTTCTGAGACAGTTTCTCTGTGTAACCCTGCCTGTCCTCGGAATCACTCTGTAGATCAGGGTAGCCTTGACTCAGATCCACCTGTCTCTGCCTCTTGAGTGCTGGGTTAAAAGTGTGCGCCTCCCAGTGTCTGAGTTTCTGACTTAGGGTTATCATTGCTGTGACCACACACCATGGCCAGAAGCAAGCTGGGGAGGAAAGGGCTTGCTTGCTTTAGTAGGGCTCATGCTTACACATCCATCACTGAAGGATGTCAGGACAGGAACTCACACAGGGCAGAAACCTGCTGATGAAGACGCTGTGGAAGGGTGCTGCTTACTGGTTTGCTCCCCACGGCTTGCTCAGCCTGCTTTCTGATAGAGCCCAGGATCACCAGCCCAGATGGCACCACCACAGTGGGTGGGGCCCTCCCCATCAATCACTGATTAAGGACACGCCCTCCAGGCTTACCTGCAGCCTGATCTATAGAGCCATTCTCGCTCTTGAAGCTCCTTCCTCTCCAGTCACTCTAGCTTGTGTCAAGGTGACATGACACTAGCCAAGACAGTTTCTAGTATTGATCATGAAATTGAGTCTGTGCTCCATATTTAAAAGAGCTGATAAATCCTTGTTCATTATCAAATAGTATATCTGTGGCCTCAACTAGAGCACAGGAGCATAAAACCATTCTATCCAAAGGATCGCTTATCATTCCTGTATTTCTTTTATTCTTGGAGTGTACCCATGGTATGGCATATGTGTGGAGGTCGGAGGACAACTTGCAGGTGGTGATGCTCTCCCTCAGACACACAGGTACTAGGGATTGAATGGAGGACATTGGCTCGGTAGCAAGAGCCATCACCTACTGGTCCATCTCACTAGCCCAAGAGTTTTACAGACCCTGGTTTTTGCTTGCTGGTTTGTTTGTTTTATATTTATTTATTTATTGGATTTTTTTCAGGTTTTTTTTTGAAACAGGGTTTCTCTGTGTAGCCCTGGCTGTCCTGGAGCTCACTCTGTAGACCAGGCTGGCCTCGAGCTCAGAAATCCACCTGCCTCTGCCTCCCAAGTGCTGGGATTAAAGTCGTGAGCCACCACCGCCCGGCTGTGTAGGTGTGTTTTGCCTGCATTGCTTTATGTGTGCATAAGTGCATCATGTGTGTGCTTGGTGCCAATGGAGGTTGGAAAAGAGTGTCCAATCCCCTATGACTGGAGTTACAGTTGTGACCTGCGATATGGGTACCACAAGTCAAACCCAGGTCTTCTGCCAGAATGGCAAGTGCTCTTAACCATGGAGTCATCTCTCCAGCCTCTTGGTGCGTTCTCCTTAAAAAGCAAAAGCAGTTTACTTTATAGTCATGGTATAATTGTAAACACCAAGAAATTACACTACCAGCATTATTATTATTATTATTATTGTTGTTGTTGTTGTTGTTATTATCATTATCATCATCATCATCATCATCATTATCATTATTATTATCATTATTTGAATCTGTCATGGCTCCCACAGGCTCAGATGTTGAAGATGTGGTCTCCAGCTAGTGGCTCCATTTCAGGAGCAGTGCAAGCTTTAGCCGTGGGACTCTGCTGGAAGAAGCAGTTACCGAGATACAAGCCATTAGAGGTTACTCCTGGTCCCAAGTTGCTTCCTGGGTGCCGCTCAGTAACCTTTGCTCCATCACAGGCCTAGATTTAGGGTGGGTCTTCCCACCTCAGACGCTCTAGACTTCGTTAAGGTCCGTCTTCCTACCTCAGAAGAGGCCAGCCCAGAAACCTTCACAGGTGTGCCCAGCTCCTTGCGTTTTAATGGATTCCAGATTCAGCCAAATTGACAATGGAGATTGGAGATTAGCCATCAGATGTCCACGGCTTGTCAACTCGACACATAATCACACCTCAACTAATCAATCATGCTTAATTTTTAAGTGAAAACAGTGACTGGGTCATTGTCCCCCCTTAGCATGACATAATTACCACATGTACAACCCTAAACGCCTTCTATGTCTTAGAACATATAGGCATAGGCAAGGTCTCTTGAGGAACTTTCAGTGTCCCGTAGCTTAAATGTGATAACTACTGATAATATCTCAACTGATGTTACATCACACGGGGAAGAAACAGAGTAAAGAAGATGCAAATATTAGTGTGCGTGTGTGTGCACAAACATAGTGGGGGGTTTTGTTTTGTTTTGTTTTGTTTTTCAAGACAAGGTTTCTCTGTGTAGCCCTGGATGTCTGGCTGTCCTAGAACTCACTTTATTGACCTGGGTGGCCTTGAACTCAGACATCTGCCTGCCTCTGCCTCCCGAGCGCTGGGATTAAAGGCGTGCGCCACTGCCACCTGGCATAAAAACATATTCTTAACAAAATCAGACAGAAACATGTCAGTTCAGCCTTCCCTCAGGCCTACAGTGCCAGAGACTGAAGTAGGAGACCAAGAAATCTTTCCCCATGGGGCGGGGGTGGTACATGCCTTTAATCCCAGCAGTTGGGGGGCAGAGGCAGGCAGATTTCTGAGTTCGAGGCCAGCCTGATCTACAGAGTGAGTTCCAGGACAGCCAGGGCTACACAGAGAAACCCTGTCTCGAAAAAACAAAACAAAACAAAACAAACAAAAAGAAAAAAGAAAAAAAGAAAAGAACTACAAAATCTTTCCTCCTTTTAAATCGTTTTTCTCAGGTATTTTGTTACAGCAATGGGGAGAGGGGGGAACCCTAACATAACTCCCAAAGAAACCAGCAGGGACTTGCAGAATCACAGAATTCTATTTTCTGGACCTGCACTCAAAATAGCTATACATGTAATTTCACTTTGCTTGAGTACATTAATTCAATAGTTTCCCCTAAGAACACCCAATCTGTCATTTAAATAAAATATCTAAACTAATAGGTGAAAACTGGCCAGTGAAAGCAGAAAATTGCTGCTTATAAAGTTAAAAAGAAAAAGAATGTCAGTAGCTAGGGAGCAGATAAGAAGCTAAGTCTATTCAAACCTTATCTTTCTCCATCATATCCCAGTGCCCCGTTCTTCCCGTGCCTCCCCCACCACACAAACTGAAGGCAGTGGGAAGTGATGGATTTAGTCAGGTGGGACGTGTGTTGGGTGACGGCCCTGCCGTAATGTGAGCACAATGGGAACGCCAACTGCCACTGTCTATTAAAAGTAAAGGTGACTAAGCCGCTGAAATATGGTTAAGCAGTGTGCAATATGCTCCCCTCCGCTCCACAGACAGGGAGGAGGGTGAGCGTGGGAGCACTCCCCTCTGTTCCACAGACAGGAGGGC
>JADRCD010199486.1:0-18049 GCA_019843815.1 Montemys delectorum | reverse complement strand
TTAGTCAGCTTATTTCCTTAGCCATGTCACTGATAAGGAAAATCTCATTTAGCTCAGTAGTCTTAGAAACTAGCAAGTTGTGACTAAATGGAAAGCAAGTAGTCATGAATTAAAATTAAAATCAGCTTAGGGAAAATTAAATATTAAAAAAACATGGGCAGAACAATTGAACAGTCACAAAAGCAATCATTATGTTTCATTTTTTAAAATGCTTCCTATGAATGAAACAATTTTCATGAATCACATGTGCTCTTTTAGAGGAAGTAAATTTTACCAACAGCTCAACACTACTTAGAGCAGAATCCTCTAAATCTCTTAACTGCTGCAGCAATGGTGCTCTTTCATCGGAGTGCTTGCTCTGTACTTGGACAAAGCAAATAATGCACAATGTATGTACGACATCTGCTGGCTCACAGATTATGTTACATCTACCTTTCAGTAATGCTAGGCCACAGAGGCTGGGCATCCTGGGAAGTCAAACCTTTCCTTGTGTTGAGCCTCGAACAAAGGTTAACAGGACTCAATTTGTCAGTGCTGAGTGTGTGGGGGTTATTAATTTGCCAAGGATGCCACTTGTGATGAACAGAGCAGCCCCATTCCTTGAATCCTTTGATTTATATTGTCTCCAGATTAATCGTCATTCATCCAATTAAATGCTCTGGTTCTGGGCCTCTGGCCAATTCTATGTCATAGACCATGATAAGACCTATTAGCTGTAAGACTTAAGCTAACCAGGATTGTACCCAAGGGAGGTATATTGCCCACATGAACCACCTCCATCCCACTTCTGCACCAACCTGCTTTATGCTAACAAATATTTTTATTTTATGTGCTATTCCCACAGTCTATACATGAAAACCAATTCTAAGTAGAAAGTTGAAGATTCTATAAATTTAAAACTGCTGGTAAGTAAAGTTTAGAGGTTTATAAATCTACACAAATATTTCTTAGAATCACACAAAGATGTACAAGCACAGATACTTACAAGTAGGAAGCTACCCCTAAAAAGTAGTAGAAGAATGTTACCCATCACTATTGTTATAACATGCTCTGCAAATACACACTATCTACCCAGCTTAAAAACATTCTGAGAGAAAGAAACTCAAACTGTTTTGTTACTAACAAACGATGAAAAGTGAACTTTATCTGTATTATTTGTATAATTAACTTTTTCCTAATCTTGGTTCAACACATATTTTAAACTTAAAATGGAAATGGTTTATATGCTGGGGAAACTATCAGGAAAAATAGAAGTCAAATGGAAATCTGGAAAATATTTTTTGAGTATGTGCAGCTTCTTAGGGATGCAGAAACAATCCAGAAAAGGTCAGCATTCATCTAAGGCAGAGGGTGCTGAGCTTTTGTAATGGGCTAAAATGTACTGCTCCTTTGTAATGGGCTAAAATGTAGGCCATCCTTTGAACTCCAAATCCTGAAAAATAGAAACTTATGAAAGGGTCAGTGGAGTTAATCACCATAGCAATCTGGCAGGTTTACACTGTTCACTCTTCAAGCTGACAAGTGTCCATAGGTTGAGGTTAACACTGGTATTCAGTAAGCATGTGTCAACATTCCTCATAAGCAAAGGCTCATAAGCATTCCCATATATGTTATTAGTGGGATGTCAACAAACCCTTAAGCATTTTGAATTTCCTTAATAAACATGAAAAAATTTCTTGAATCATGATACTGGGAAAGATATCTTTATTAGCTGTCATATAAGCACATAATTCTCTACATTAGAATGCCAGACTTTATTGAATGTGGTTCAAAAAGGGCAGGAGATATTGCTGCATCAAGTTACCTCTCTGTTCTTTGCATTCCACTTGATTTACAATGACTTGGGATTAACCTCATGACTACAGAGCTTGCCATCAATAGTTGATTAGTTAAGATATGAGACAATATTTGCAATTATCCACTTTGGAACATGTTATAACTTCATAGAATAGTAAATTGATCCAAATAGATACACACATAGTCTTTAGTTATTTGTATGTATCCTACCTACTACACTGTTGTGCTTCCTTACTTTCTATGCTGACTAAACTTTTAACTTAAAATCCTTCTTAAAAATTACTAACATTGCTTCCTAAACTACATAATTTTCTCATTGCTTCATAAACTACATAAAAGGATGTCATATCTATCTGTCTGCCATCTATTATCTACCTATCCATTGAAATGGTTGCTAACATTAAAGTTATCTGCAATATAGCCTTTAATTATTCATTTAGTGTGTGTATGTCTATGAGAAGAACATATATAATAGAATGTCTTGGTACTTTTCTTGATGTAATGTGATATTAGCTGTAGTGCTTATAATGTACATAAAATATATTTTTTCATTGAATATATCTGCTACTTTTTTATCCATTTTGCCCAAATTTATTCATTTTTAAATCTACTCAGCTATTAATCATTCTTATACATTTTGTTGCTATGGATTCAACTTTTTTCTCATTGCACAAAGTAAGATTATGCCCTGGTTGTTGTTTACTTATTTGTTTCTGTGTTTAGTTTATTTCACTTACCCCAGTGTCTTCCACGCTTATGTTTATCATTGTGAATGCTAGATTTCTTCCTCTAAAATGCTGTTTTATATTTTTCTTACTTATAATCTACATTTTTGTCCATTCATTGATATATGGACATAAATTGTCCCCTTATCTCATCATTGTGAATAACACAGAAACCAAATAAGAAAGATGTGTGTACACATAGATAATTAGCCTCTTTAAGACATACATACTCTTCATATTCTCTAAGAGGAATATCTGCTGTATTTGATTTCAATTCTAGTTTTAGCTTGATGGGAAATATGGGGAATTTCCATTAGGTCTCACCTTCATTAGCATTATTATCTTTAAGAATAGCTATCATAACAAGTACATACTAATTGTGGTTTTAATTTATATTTTCTTGATGACTATGAAGACTGTTTCTCATATCTATTGCATTTTATGTCTTGAGAAATTTTTCTAATTATATCTGTTGTCAATTATATATTGGGTTACTTTTTTTCCTTTCATTGACTTGTGTCAATTCTTTGTACATTTTAAATATTAATTTTATGTCTGATATGTGGTTCTGCAGATGTTTTTCCCAATCTATAGTCTGTTAAATTCATGTTGTTCTTTGTTTCCTTTGCTTCTGAACCATTTTAGTGTTACATATCCCCAAGTATTGCTGGGTCCTATGACAATTCTTTATGTACCCTTTTGAAGAACATTTTCCAAGGTGTCTATACCATTATAAAGTTTTCTAAAGTATGAATTTGTTTGGTAAATTTTATTTGTCTTGCACAAGCCCAAAGTCTGACCAAGATATCCTAATTTCAATACTTGCCAAATCAGTACAATCTTTCTGAAAGAGACTCAGTTTTTAATTTTTTAAATCCCCACCCTCTTTTTTAGAAAGAACTAACTGTATAATCCTGAACTCACTATTAGCCTGTTAGTCACAATTAGAACAGGCTGTACCTTAACTTAACAAATATCCACCTGCATTGCTTCCCAAGTATGAAAATTAAGGTCTTAGGTTAAAGCATAAAGGATAGATAGAGTAACCTTGATTTTCAGGTAAGAAACAAGCAAATACGGAAAAACATGAAGAAAGCAACCGGAATAAACTTTGTTGAAAGCAAAAATGTGTCCTCAACCAGTGGACAATTCAAAGCACTGATTTTTTTTCATTCATGACAAATTTCATTGTCTTCATGATTCTGCTGAGTTCAGAGAAAGGATCTTGCCATTAGAATGTTAATTTCTTCCCATTTCAAACATAGTTATTTGTAATCAGCATGGATTTTTAAATTCATGCTTCAATTAGACTATTCCATAATTAGAGCTAGTCATTTCTGAAAAACAAATCTAATTTTCAAAATGCTTCAAACTTGAAAACAGGAAATAAGAGAGGCATATTTTGTTGCGATTTAAGCTTACACTTACTATAAAAAATAAAGAAATAAACTATTGAAATTATGATTTTTCTATTAATGAGAAGTCAGTAATAATAAGATGGCTTGTTTGTTTGTTTAGTGGTTTTGGAGATTAAACACTAGTCATTTATGACTGGGGTATATCCCATGCAAGTCTTGAGAAATTTTACAGCCCCAAACAAAATAAACATATCACTTTGTAGAGCATGGCTTCCAAAGCAGCTGGCTCTTCAGTCTCCAAGTTGGGTGTCTTGGGAGAGCAAAACATCTGTAATCTAGTTTCTTGGTAAGATTGGACCATTGATACAATTAGCATATTTGCTTTTGTTTTTTTAGTAAGGTGGTAAGAGTGTATTCAAAGCTTATTGCCCAATATCTAGATGTAGAAGACATAATACTTAATAGGAGACAATTTTTTTTGCGGGGGGTGGGGGGGGGGGAGGTGAGACAGGGTTTTTCTGTATAGCCCTGGCTGTCCTGGAACTCATTCTGTAGACTGTCCTCCAACTCAGAAATCTGCCTGCCTCTGCCTCCCAAGTGCTGGGATTAAAGGCGTATGCCACCACCACCCAGCAATAAGAGGCAATTATTACCACTACTGGCTCTCCTGGCCTCACTCAAAAGACGAGAGCTATTCTCTGAAATAGGTTATTCCAAAATTGTTGTTTCAAGAGCTAATTCCAAACTCTGCAACTGTATCAAGTAACAGAAATAGCTAATCAATAGGGAAAATACCATTTCTGTAAGAGTCGGTATTTATACAATATCTGTATAGCATGTGATTTGCCTTTCACATATGTGAATTCTTTCATAGGCTGCTTTTCTGTTAATAAGACTTAGCTGAGCCTGATTATAACTGTGTGAGTAGAAAAGACTTCTCCTATCTGTCTTTATAAAATAACTCAAGATGGCAGCTTTGTGTTAGAAATAAAAATTTAAATGATTCCATAATATTTAAACATTGAAATATCTATGAACCACTAAATGTGCTAATTTTGGGCTAATGTGCACAACTGGGCTAAGGATAGTATAGAAATTATAATAAGTCTTAGGTATTCATACATTCCACACCAAGAATTTAATTTTGATTTAAACATTATAGGAGAAAAATGGATTTGTATTAAATAAGGATGGACTAACTTCTCATCATTACTCTGACTCTACATTATTACAGTTCTTTACTTACAATATGTACAATATTCAGTATTATAAAATATTCAGTCTTGTAAAGTGGCTCTACTGAACAATTTAATCAAGTTAGAGCACCAAAACTCCCAGCTTCGGCATCTTAAACATGACAACACTAATATTCATAAAATCTTTGATATGACAGATAATTGTTTAAGATGCCTGAATAAAAAGCTACTGAGAAAATAGTTGTTCAAGAACTAGAGTCTTTTCAGATATCCACAAAGAAAACGATGCTATAATAGAAATTTAAAGGCAGAGAAATCAATGTAATTTTAGAGAAATCAAACATTCTACTTCTTGAACCACTGAACCACCTGAAACAGTGTAGATATAGTAAACATTTTTACATATTAGTAAAACTTTTTCTACTTATTTTCATCTTTGGTAATTTTTTCAACTTTAGTTAGACTGCTATAACATTACAATCCTTTTGAAGTGTTAGTAATTAAACAATTAGGACTTAGATGTGTGTGTGTGTGTGTGTGTATATATATATATTAAAACTAAAACATGTGTAGATAGGGTTCTTCAAAAATTTAAAGCATAGCATAAATTGATAACATTCACTTTGTAAAGTAACCCACTAATGAAATAAACAATGACTCTGTCACGGGTTGCAGCAAGAAAAGATCATTTTTTTCCTCTGTTTATTGGATCCAAAAATGAGTTTCCAAAGGTAAATTAACAGGAGAAAAAAAGCATATATTTGTTTGATGTAAGTTTTACATCGACTGGGAGAGCTCATATATGCAGTCACAAAGAATAAGTTGTATGTTTTATGGGAAATCTGAAGGAGCAAATAGTTTTACAAAAGCATGACTGTACAGCAGGTGGCATCCAATAGAACCCATTTGCTGGATTCAGCAAGACCTAGTTGTACACATTCTTCTGTCCCTTGACTTTCAGATATAAAAGCCTTACTTTCCTCTAAACATAAGACTTTTGCCTGGCTTATAAAGGCGTCATGATCTCTTCCACAAAAGTGCTAGTGAAAGATAATTTTTATGAAGAATTCTCCAGGAAGAATTGATAATGCAGTTCTCTTAATTTCCTTCCATTTAAAAGCTCAGTGTATTACCTGTACTTTGTTAACTGACTGAGTCTGTCATTACAACAAAGGAAATTAAAACACCATGGTTACTTCAGTTAAAATACCTGATTACTTTTTAACTAGTTCAAACCACACTATAGCAACATGTATTTGTATTAGTATTGTTTTTGATAGTGTTTTGGAATCACATCTATGGAACTGTGAACAGCTCCAATTTAAAAATAATTTAATTACTGAGTTAAAGTATAAAAACAAAGTTGCAAACTTCTTATTATAATGAAATCAAGTAACAATATATTCTTTATACTCTTTCTTCATTGTAAACATCACTTTCAAAGATATAATATCTATCCACAGAGAACATAAATATGTAAAGATATCACCAAGAAAATATCTATTTGCCAAATATTGAAATACAACATTGTAATCACCTATACTGGTAAAATTTTACTCCCAAATACTTTGTAAATATGATTTGTATGTTAATTTCTATGGTGGCAAATTTTATTATGATATACTGCTTTATTAGGTGGCTTAGTTTCTTTTGATTCTTTAAAGTAGAAAATAAATAAGGCTGCTATGAACATAATGGAGCATGCGTCCTTATCACATGTTGGAGCATCTTCTGGATATATGCCCAGGAGTGGTATAGCTGGGTCCTCTGGTAGTACTATGTTCAGTTTCCGGAGGAACCCCCAAACTGTTTTCCAGAGTGGTTATACCAGCTTGCAATCCCACCAGCAATGGAGGAGTGTTCCTCTTTCTCCACAACCTCTCCAGCATCTGCTGAGTTTTTTATCCTAGCCATTGTGACTGGTGTGAGGTGGATTCCCAGGGTTGTTTTGATTTGCATTTCCCGGATGACTAAGGATGTTGAACATTTCTTTAGGTGCTTCTCAGCTATTCGGTATTCCTCAGTTGAGAATTCTTTGTTTAGCTCTGTACCCCGTTTTTAATAGGGTTATTTGGTTCTCTGGAGTCTACCTTCCTGAGTTCTTTGTATATATTGGATATTAGTTCTCTATCAGATATTCGATAGGTAAAGATCTTTTCCCAATCTGTTGGTTACCATTTTGTCCTATTGACAGTGTCCTTACAGAAGCTTTTTTAATCTTATGAGGTCCCATTTGTCAATTCTTGATCTTAGAGTATAAGCTATTGGTGTTCTGCTCAGAAAAATTTCCCCTGTGTCTCTGTGCTCCAGGCTCTCCCCCACTTTCTATTCTATTAGATTCAGAGTATCTGGTTTTATGTGAAGGTCCTTGATACACTTGAACTTGAGCTTTGTACATGGAGATAAGAATGGATCAATTTGCATTCTTCTTCATGCTGACTACCACTTGAACCAGCACCATTTGTTGAAAATGTTGTCTTTTTTCCACTGGATGGTTTTAGCTCCTTTGTTAAAGATCAAGTGACCATAGGAGTGTGGGTTCATTTCTGGGTCTTCAATTCTATTCCATGGATCTATCTGCCTGTCACTGTACTAGTACCATGCAGATTCCTCTGTTGTACAGCTTAAAGTCTGGGATGATGATTCCACCAGAGGTTCCTTTATTGTTGATAATAGTTTTGGCTATCCTGGATTTTTTGCTATTCCAGATGAATTTGTAAATTGTTCTTTCTAAGTCTGTGAAGAATTGAGTTGGAATTTTGTTGGGGATTGCATTGAATCTATAGATTGCTTTTGGCAAGATGGCCATTTTTATTATATTAATCCTGTGAATCGACGAGCATGGGAGATCTTTCCACCTTCTGAGATCTTCTTCAATTTCCTTCTTCAGAGACTTGAAGTTTCTTGTCAAACAGATCTTTTACTTGCTTAGTTAGCATCACACCAAGGTATTTTATATTATCTGTGACTATTGTGAAGGGTATTGTTTCCCTAATTTCTTTATCAGCCTGACATGCTCCACTATGTTCATAGCAGCCTTATTTATAATAGCCAGAAACTGGAAACAACCCAGATGTCCCTCAGCAGATGAATGGAAAATGTGGTACATCTACACATTTGAATACTACTCAGCTACTAAAAACAATGAATATATGAAATTCTTAGGGAAATGGGTGGATGTGGAGAATATCATCCTGAGTGAGGTAACCCAATCACAAAAGAACACACATGGTATGCCCTCTCTGATAAGTGGATATTAGCCCAAAAGATCAGAATACACAAACTATAATCCACAAACCACAAGAAACTCAAGAAGGAGGAAGACCAAAATGTGAATACTTCATTCCTTCTTAAAAAAATGGAATGAAACACCCATGGAAGGAGTTGCAGAGACAAACTATGGAGCAGAGACTGAAGAAAGGATAATCCAGAGACTGCTCCACCTGGGAATCCTTCCCATATTCAACCATCAAACCCAGACACTATTGTGGATGCCAGCAAGTGCTGGCTGACTGGAGCCTGATGCAGCTGTCTCCTGAGAGGTTCTGACAGTACTCAATTAATACAGAAGTAGAGGCTCATAGCCATCCATTGGAGTGAGTACTGGGTCCCCAATGAAGGAGCTAGAGAAAAAACCCAAGGAGCTGAAGGTTTTGCAGCCTCTTAGAACGAACAACAATATGAACTAACAAGTACCCTCAGAGCTCCCAGGGACTAAACCATCAACCAAAGAGTATACATGGTGGGACTAATAGCTCCAGCAGCATATATATAGCAGAGGATGGCCAAGTCAGTCATTAATGCGAAGAGAGACCCTTGGCCCTTTGAAGGTTCTATGCCCCAGTGTAGTGGAATGCCAGGGACTGTAAGCAGGAGAGTGTGATGTCATGAACAGGGGGTGGGAGGTACAGGGGTTTGTTTTTGTTTTTGTTTTCCTTTTCTTTTTTCTTTTTTTCAGAGGGGAACTGGGAAAGGAGATATCATATGACATGTATATAAAGAAAATATCTAATAAAAATTAAAAAAGAAAATAAATAAGACTATAAATCTATTAATAGTTTGCTACTTTCAAAATGCATACATGCACTATTTATTATGTATAATGCAAATTTCTAAGAAAATATAAGTTATGTGCATGACACATGAAATACAGGATGGGAGAGCATGGATTCAACTGCCATTATTAATAGGAAAATTTGTAACTGATGTCCAAGCTAAAACACTCTAGCAAGTGAAATTGGAATTATATTAGCACAGTGTGTATCAAAGTTAGTAGTTTCCAAGCAAATCGTGTCCTATGCTCAACATAAGCAGAATCTGTCAATATACTAAGCAGAGTGGTTTCTATCAAACAATAAAAAAAAAACTGTTGTTCACAAGCATCATAGCTAGTTTTATCAAACAAAATGAGTAAACCAATACTATAAAATAGAAAACCTGTTGCCCTCCCAATAGCTCAATTAGCTTGCTTCCCTTTAGGTCTCTCTGTTATGTCTTCTTGCCACTGTGGTGGTGTGGGACTCTCACACTTAACATGAGTGTTGAAACAGGCATTCCCAGGAACACTTAAAACAATTGAGCATTTTTCATCGTGTTGGTCAATTTTCTTCACTGTAAAAAGTGTCCAATATAACAAGAAAGGAAAGATTTAGTTGGCTATTTGTTTTTAGAATTTTCATCCATCATGCAGGGAGAGTATGACAGAAGACAGCAGCTCACACTGTGGCAGTCTGAATGCAGAGAGAGGTGGGTGAGTGTGCTGCAAGCTGGCTTCTGTCTATTCCTCTTTTCGTTTTTCATAGGTCTTCTGGCTATGGGACTATGTCACTGACAGGGCAAGTATTCTATTTACCCTGAGTGGATTTTCTCTGGAAACATCTTGTCAGGATGCCATTTTTTATTGATTTTAGTATTTATTTGTGTATGTTTGTGTATTTGTGTAAATGTATGCCACATATCTAAGGATGTCCATAGAGTCCAGAAGCTAGGGTATAATCCCTTGAAACTAGATTCTAGGTTTTTATAAGCTACCTGAAATGAATGCTGGAACTGAACCTAGGTCCTCTGGAAGGTTAGCAAGTGTTTCTAAAGACTAAACATCTCTCCAACCATGGAATATCATTTTTTTAAAAAATAATTTACCAATATTCATCTTTATGCATCCCTCGGTACAATTAATTTATTGACAACTAAAGCAAACCACTATACTTGTGTCCAAATATTTGTGAAATGACACTGATCTCAAATCTCCATGTTGGCACTTCCAAATTAGAAACTGTCATCTTTATATATTTTGACAAAGTCAATCTTCAAAATATTTCTATTACATGTATCTTATCATTACACTTTACTTACTGAATTGGGAGGGGGGTGATTTACTAGTATTAAGACCCATGTAATTGGCATGGAATCCAGGATTCAAGTCCTGAAGTATGTCTTTGAATCCCATGAGCATAACCAATACTGTATACCAGATGAGAATGAATACCAGTTTCAATTTGTAATTGACATCTATGTATTAATAATCCTTATCATCAGTCCAATTGAAATATAAGTAGAGTGTTATTCATCTCTTATATACTAAGTATGTTTTCTTTGTAGTTAATTACCTCCCAAAAGAGAATATATGCCTGAAAGTGAAGGAATCTAAAATTACTTGAGGGGTATGTTGTCCTTCCACAAGATAAATACATACTAATGTTCTTGGAGAAAGGCAAAGGTCCATATTTTAAGGGTCAAGGAAAAATGCCTCTCTAAGCTCCAAAACTCACAGGAAATCCACAATTCTTTATTCAATAGTGCAATCAAATCAGTGGTCCAAATATCTATCATTCTAAATATACCTCCCTAAACACCAAACAAAGATGATTAGTTAATCAAATCTTCAGTCAGAAAAGCCCCTAAATGTGCTCATCACAGAAGTGTGTTTGTCCAACACTAAATATATGCAATTACTAGAGTAATGTTAAATATTGCAAGAGCATGTAGAGGGCTCATATTTCTTCTATTTTAAGCCAAATTGCATTCTATCAGACTATTCTAAACTCACCCTAGACCTAGGTCGCTTTTACATGTTTGTAAAGAATTAGTACTCTTTTTTTTTATTGAAAGCAGTCTTTTATACAATACATCCTAATTCTGGTTTTCTCTCCATCTGTTCCTCAAGTTCCTCACCATTTCCCTTCCGATTTGAATTCACCTCCTTTCTGTCTTTCATTAGAAAATAAACAGGTATCTAAAGGGTAATAATGAAATGTATAGTATAACATACTAAGAAAAGATAAAACAAAATCAAACACACTGTAATCAGACAAAACAAACAGACAGAAAATATAAATTGTTGACACACTCAGGAATCCCATAAAACCCCCAAACTGGAAGCTATAATATACACACAAAGGACCTATAAGGCAAAATAAAATAAATACTTCTAAAAGATAAACCTAAAACAAGAACATGAATAAAAAGCCTTGATACAACATTATGCAGCAAGGAAGTTCCAAAGAAGGCATTGCTTTCATTTGTTGCTGGTCATCGACTGCTGGCCATGCGGCCTACCCTCAGGAGGAGTAGTCTGCTTCCCAAGGGAGACTCTCTTAGAGGAAACTAATTTTTCATTCACACATGGTTATCAGTTGAAGATACCTTCTGTGTTAGGGATGGGGCTATGTGTCCAGTTCTACTTTCAGCTCTAGGAGCCCACATAGTGCAGATCCATGCAGGCCCTGTGCATGATACTTCGAACTCTATTAGTTCATCTGTGTGTGAATCCTGTTTTATCTAGAAAACTTTGTTCCCTTCGGGTCCTTCATTGCTCAAGGTCAAGCACTCCTTCTGATTTCTGAGCCACGAAGTAAGGAATTTGATGGAACTATCCCATTTAGGGCTGAGTGTTCACAAAGCTCTTGATGTCTGCAAGATGTCTGGCTGTAGATCTTTATATTTGTTAGCATCTGCTGCAGGAAAAGTATTCTCACTTTTAATCCAAACTGTTGAAAATTAGTTCTAATTCTATTCATTTACCTTCCTGTCTTTTACTCATACGGACAAAGGTCATCACTTGCTTCTGTAAAGTTCTCGAGAAGGCATGCAAGGCAATGAAAATAAAATTCTATCTAGATTCATTTGGTGTCAGACGCTGCCTTTTTTTCCTACGTTTTTATTAGATATTTTCTTTATTTACATTTCAAATGTTACCCTCTTTCCTGGTTTCCCCTCTGAAAACTCAATATCACATCTCCCCTCCCCCTGCTTCTATAAAGGTATCCCCCCTCCCAAACACCCACCCACTCCCACTTCCCTGCCCTGGCATTCCCCTACACTGGGGCATCAAGCCTTCACAGGACCAAGGGCCTCTCCTCCCACAGATGTCTGACAACGCCATCCTCCCTACATATGAGGCTGGAACCATGGGTCACTCCATGTGTATTCTTTGGTTGGTGGTTCTAACTTAATACAGACTGTTGACGAAAACAACTGACTTTTTATGCCCTGCTTTCCTGAAAAGAATAGAAAGATGAAGTTGAAAGTACTAAACTGTAAATGTTGGTTCTTAGTAAAAGTATGAATCACAGGGCTCTGTGCAAGAATATACTTACATTAAGATGAAGCATAGCTAGACAGTAAGCACATACTCTGGTATATCCTGGAAGTGCTCAAAAAAAATTGCCTCTGTTCTAAGCTTTTCCTTTTCCTTTGACTTAGTAGTGAGTACATTTGAGTGACATTCTTATTATCCTTCCTAGCTCAGCTTGTCTCTCTGTGTCATAAATAACTGGTTGTTCTTTACATGTCTACATGTACATATTTTATTCAATAATAAAAATAAACAAATTCCAGTAGTTAGTGCCATGGATAAGCATCCTTTGAATACTGAAGCCCTTAATTATTAATTGTGCCAATGATTTATTTGTACCCCAACTTGATATATCCTTACATAAACCATATCAAAATTCTTAGAGTCAGAGTGTGTAGGTATTTCAGTGAGACTATGGAGACTGTTCATCATGGTCAGATAATCCATGAAAAATAAAAACTTATTAAAGCTTATAGGAATAAAAAGCAGCTTAAAGATGAAAGACTCCCAATACAATATAAATGAAGGCATAAAAACAAATAAATGTAAGACATTTATTTCATACAATATTTCTTTTCAATGACTACTTTAAAATAATATCAAAATTAAGGAAACATCAAAATGTTATACAGAAAACTCCTATAATCCTGTTGGTCGTATTTGTAAAATTTTATAATCTTGTGATAATTTCTTCACTATAACTATCTATACAGACAAACGTGGACATCTACGATATAATTTTAAACTTATCTCTGAATAAGTTGCATATGTTATGCCTTTAAGCCAGAAGATTTTCTCAGAACAAGGATACTCTCTTATATAACAATACTAATCAGCCTTAGAGAGCTTAATTCAGGCTTAGCAACATTATCTAATATGCTGCTTGCATCCCAACCTTAGGAAGGGTCTTATTCATTCAGGTCTTTTTCTTCCCGTAATGGGTTCCAATATAGAGACACACACTGACTGCTCTGTTTGTATCTTATGTTTCCTTCCAGCTGAAAAGCTTATGTGTCATCATTCATTACATAGTTCAGTTTTCCAGTTGCTGAAATTGTAGTATTTAGTAAGTCTTAAATAGAAAGTTAGAAAAGTGAAGACAAACATTCACCCTAGCCTTTTCGTTTTGGATAAAAAATAATCTACCCATTGCTCTTTATATTTTATTTGTTTGTCATAGTTATTTTGATTTTTTTATCAAGATACAAATACTTCTGTGTATATATATGTATATGTGTGAGTGTGGTGTTTATATGTGTTTGTATGGGTGTATACATGTGCATGAGGATGCATTTGAGTGTGTGCATGTGTCAGAGAGTCAGGTGTCTTTCACATAGTTCACCATATTTTTGGAAACAGAGTCTCTCAATAAACCTGGGGCTCAAAGATTGGTGAAGATGTTTGGTCCATGTGCTCCAGAGATCTGTGTGTATGCACCATCTTCAGTAGGATGCAAATGTGTGCCAGTGCAGCCTGCTTTTATGTTGTTTCTGAGTAAACAACTCCACTCTGTATGCTAAAAGGCAGGTACTCTATTGTTTTGGTTATCTCCCCAGTCATGGTACAAATATTTTCAATGACTTAATATAACTTCATAAGATTAAGCATTGGAAACTAATACAAACAGGCGCTTCTATTCTTTAACATTTTGTTAAGTTTCAGAAATTGAATAGGTACCACCAAAAAACACACAGTCCTTTATAAAATTCTCTGTTTACTTTTAAGATAATATAGAATAATTTTGGCCTTATAGGAGTTTAAGGGAACTTCAACATCTCAGGAAACTCTTAACTAGCAAATATTGTATATGCATGTGAAGTCTAGTACAAGAAATTATACTACTATGTTTTAAATATTATAAACAAAATATTTCCTCATATTGCCATTGATAACACTTTTCTGAATCTCTTAGGGTTACTGTTGTCTATATGTCTTATACTGTGACATGTAAGCAGCCACTGACAATGTGGACTGTTGCCACCATTATCTGGAAATTCTTTTGCTGTTACAACTGAGCTTCCATGATTATATATTCTTGCCTATTTTACCTCCTTTGTAATTGACTTATTTTTTTCATCATTTGAGATCCATTTTCTCTAGGAGATTTCTGGATATTCCTGTAGGCTGGAATGCTGACCTGGATAATACCTTGTCTATGTACAATGTCTCAGCACAAAATCTCCCCTATCCCATGGCTTAAATATCACTGACACACCAATATTCCTTAAGTTGCATATCCCAATGGAGATATAAACATGCAATATGTAAGCTTAGATATAAAACTGCCATCTCTTCTTGAATGTCTAAGAATGGTCATTGATTTTATGTACTGTGTACTGCATATCCCTAAGGGTATAGAGCTACAATAGAACATGATATGATTGTCTTCTCTTATAAAAATCAGTTACATTGTCTCATGCATATAAACATCCAGAAAAAGACATCTGGCTAAAAATGTTCTAAGATTTCTCTTTACACTAAAAATCTGTGGCTATCTAGTCTGCACTTACTAAATCATTTCTGTTTTAAATAAAACTGAAATTGCAGCTGTTTTACTCTATTACTCAATTCTAGACATTAATGGTAGGTTACTTACATAAGCTATTTGTGATAATTAGATGAAATTGTCAACTTGACTACATTTAGCATCACTGTGAAAACTGAGTGTATGCCTGTACAAATGGGCATTCGTGATATGTTCACAGCTATGTTACAGATACCAGTGTCTTACACTCTTGAGAATGGCATGGGTTTTCCAAGGTCAGGATCAGGAAAACAAAAAGGGTCAACTTCTCCTGGCACGACTACTGATGTTGATAAAATGAGATAAATGCAATGCATATAGAACGAATGAACCACATGTTCCTCCTTCCATATTACAGTAACTTTTGCTGCGATTAATGTTCCTCATTCAGCTGTATATAATAAACCTGCCTTTTGAGAGCTGTATATGATAAAATCACTGAGTCCCCCAGCTGCTGTGTATCATCAGAGCCCACAGCTCTCCCTCCTGATTCAGCTCTTCTGTCTATACTTGCTTCATTCCTAAGTCATCTCAGTTAGGTCTATCCCTAAGCTATGCAGGTCACAACATACCATCACACCTTTAGGGGTGTCTATGAAGATATTTTAAAAAGAAACTGTCCTTGTGTATGGGCAGTACACTGTATTAGCTGGATCCTGAACTTATTAAGTAAGGGAAAAACTGAGCTAAGTGCCAGCAGCATTCATTGTTCTCCGTTCCTAATTCTGGACTGCAGATGCCATGTGCCCAGATGCCTCATGCTCCTGCTGCCACGCCCCTCCTGCCATGATGGATTTTATTCTTTCATAAACCATGAGACAAAAATAAACTCTTCCTTCCTTTAATTGCCAATGTTGAGTCCTTGGTCAGAGCAATAGGAAAAGTAACTAATATTAAAAATAACAAGAGACGTGGTCAGAGATGTTTTGCAGGAGGAATGTGAAAAAAGTGTAGAACATCAGGGTTGGAAAGGCCTCTAGTTCTCATTTGGCCAATTACTCATTGGGCCACCTTGTGTAATTTGGAAGACAAGAAAGAGAATGTACAATGGAAAGCCAGCTGGTGAAGTTTCGGAGGATAAGAACTCTCTTAGAAATAAGCTAAAGAATAGTTTGCTACATTCTGAAAAATATTATGGCTACCTTCTTCCTGTGTCCTGAGAACTTGAAGTTGGATTCAAAAGTTATTGGCCATCTCATATTTTATCTGAAAGATATGAAAAGATATCTTGAGAGTAAGACCTCAACCATGAAAGTCTCCATATAATGCTACTGACGTCAGTTCCAAGTAAATCACCCAGAAAAGTGTTTTTCCAGGCTCATCACACAGAGGCAAAAAGTGAAATAGTGGCCTATGTGGGCCAGGTTGCATCCTAAGTTTTCAATGAAACTAGTAGCAAAGTCCATGTGAAACTGTTTACCACCCATGCAAGATTTAATAGTGAGGGGATGAGGAAGGCGTCGACTAAAGTTCCAGATTTCCACAGGTAATATAAAATGTAGTCAGAGCTCTGCAAAAAGGCTTTAAAAGACCACAGCATGAAGTGGTGATGGTAAAACCTTAATTGTGCCAGGCAGTGGTGGCACACGCCTTTAATCCCAGCACTTGGGAGGCAGAGGCAGGCGGATTTCTGAATTCAAGGCCAGCCTGGTCTACAGAATGAGTTCCAGGACAGCCAGAGCTATACAGAGAAACCAAAAAACAAACAAACAAACAAAACAAACAAACAAACAAAAAACAAAAAATCAAAAACAAAAAAAAAACAACAACAAAAAACCCTTAATTGTGATAAAGATATTAAGATGTCAGGACTATGAAACGAAGGAAAGCTGCATGCTCAAAGTGGAGCATGGCCAAGAACAAGGCCATGTGTGCTACAGGTCGTAGAGCTGCAGTGGTAGGGTTGGTTCTATCACTTCCCCCGGATGGCCATCTTGGAGCTGCAGAATTTGAGTTTTCCCTGGTGGATATTGATCTTGCTTTTGTCCAGTCTGTCTTTGTTATACTGTTGTCTCTTTTTATTTGGTTGGGAATATTTTACTACCGACAATTGGTTTTAGAAAGTATACATTTCTTTCTTTTTTATTTTGTTTTTGTTCTGCATGTTATGGACATGTATACTATCTCTAATTTCTGACATGAATTTGGACTTTTGAATAATTTTAAAAATGTTAAAACAATGGGTACTTTAGACGTAGACTGAGTTGTGAGATGTAAATGAGACCTTGAGAGTCAGAGGTAGAAAGTTAGCACTTAAAGTGATATGCTTGTTGTGTCAAGTTGTCAAAGAGTGAAGCTTTGCTAATTAATCTTCAATGTTTACTTGATTAACATTGCTGTGAAAATCCACTTCTGGGTATTTCTATGAGGCTATTTTTAGAAAAGTTTAGCTGAGAAAGTAAGACCCACCATGAACATGCATTCCTCACATAGGCCGGGGGCAAATAATTAAAAAAAAGAAAAGAAAAGAAAGAAAAAGAAGAAATTAAATTGAACTTCAATATTCACATCTCTCTCCTTCCCAACTGTGTGCAATATGATGAACTGCTTTTCATTCCAGCTACTATATTTCCCCAACATAATAGTCTACACTCTCAAACTGTTAGGAAAAATAAATAATTTCTTCTTGGAATTTCTTCTGACAGGTTTTTTTTTTTTTGTCTTAGGAAAAAAATGAGTAACTAGTATAGCATTAAACATTTCTAAAGTGCTTATCAAATAATATCCTGGCCAAAGGCTAGAGAAGTGACACAGTGGGTGGGTATCTTAGTTACTTTTCTATCGCTGTGACAAAATACCATGGCCTGAACATCTTATATTAGACAAAGTTTACTGTGAGTATACAGTTCCAAAGGGTGAGAGTTCATGGCCAT
>JADRCD010199485.1:0-28026 GCA_019843815.1 Montemys delectorum | reverse complement strand
AGACAGAGAGACAGAGAGACAGACAGAGAGACAGAGAGACAGACAGAGAGACAGAGAGACAGACAGAGAGACAGAGAGACAGACAGAGAGACAGAGAGACAGAGAGACAGACAGAGAGACAGAGAGACAGACAGAGACAGAGAGACAGACAGAGACAGAGAGAGACAGAGACAGAGACAGAGACAGAGAGAGACAGAGACAGAGACAGAGAGAGAGACAGAGACAGAGACAGAGACAGAGACAGAGACAGAGACAAACAGACAGATACAGAGGACAGACAGACAGACACAGACACATACACCATCATTAAAGGCAAGAATAATTCGATACAAGTTGTACATATAATCATGAACAGTGACCTTACAAGAGCTAGATCACCATCATCCCACAAGACAGACAGTCCTGATCAGATGCTCTCTATGTGCTTTTTTGTCCACACCCTGAGCTGAGATCCTCAACTGCATTTCTTAGAATCACAGTCATAATCATTTGCTGAATCTTGTGGTCAGTGTTATTGCATAAAAGTGATTAAATACAGAAAAAAACACACATGCCTAGTTTAAGTGTGAAAACTCTGGAACTAAGGGACTTGTAAAGACTGCACTTTTATTTTATAGCACTAGTTCTTTTTTTTTTTTTTGTTTAGCTTTTTTTTTTTTTGTCGTTATTTTTGTTTTTCGAGACAGGGTTTCTCTGTGTGGCCCTGGCTGTCCTAGAGTTCCATTGACATGTCAGATTCTTTTGCTCTGTGCTGAAGTCATTTATAGTTTATAAATACAATTAAGCTGATATTTAATAGCTATTTACTTTACACTGGGAATTGTGGAGATAGAGAAAGGTGAACAGTCTTAGATGAATGAGTAAAACATTGTATGCCAAGCTATGAGACTGGCATACTTCCTGAATTGTGGACTTAGCCCCTCTGTGGCATTGGCAACAATTCACCACTTTTCTGTGCTTGGCCCTCTAGTCTATAAATTGAGCAACTTGTATTACTAATTCCCCTTTCAACTCTATTGCATTATAAAGGCTACATTGCAAGAATTGCATTTTAAGCCAAGGACTCTATTTCTGGTCCTGTAAGTAAGTTATTGTTTGACCTTAAGCCAGTTGCATAGCTTCTCCTGGACTCTTTTTTCCTCAATTATAAAATGAGATGTTGAACCTTTTGATCACTAAGGTTTCTTCAAGGTGTAAAAAATCTATCATTCAATTCATGACCTGTCCTCAAGGAGTGTTCCATCTAGTTAAGGCGACAAGACACATACATAAAAAGGTCAGGGGTAATATCAGGCAAAAAATAGAACAGATGTCATGAGGCAATGGGTGTTACAAACCAAGTAAATGTGGCAGATGGTAAGAGAGATAGATGAAAGGCAAGGAGCTCATACTGTACTGGACAAGGCAGAGGATTCCTCATAGATGGGCGCTCTTCTCCTACCAGAGTCCGCCATTGTGTACTGGGTCTCATGTTACTGAAGTGTGGATGTGCATCTGAACATCAAGCTGAACTCAAGTCCAAAGGTAGAAAACTGTGCCCTGGAGTAAAAAGACATCCAAGCAGTGCTGAAGGCGAATATTAATGTTGCAATTTTAGCCTTTTGAAATGGTCCTTTAGAAGAACCATCCAAGAGCAGCAGGTACCATGAACTCTGTTTTTTTTCCCCTTGATTAAACAATCACATGATTGAATCTATTAAGAATTAGATTTCACATAGGCCTAGATGTGAAAAGTTGAAGTTGTAATTACCGTGATTATTAATAGAAGGTTTAATCTGATTTCTACATCACTTACCCCAAATCACTTTACTTATTTCTTTTATTTTTTTGAGATCATAATATAATTATTTATTTTGCCCCTTCATTTCTTCTCTTCAAATCCTCCCATAAACTTCTAGCTCTTTTTACAACTTATGGCTTCATTTTCACTGATTATGATTTTAAATTAATTTTGACTGCCAAGATTATTAAATCAAAGTATCATTATTACATGAGTTCAGATTCAAACAATTCTAGACTTTGAGTCTTAGAAAATGTATTTGTTTTGAAGTGAATTATGCTAGGACACTACATGTAACTATTTGTTTTTCTACCAACATATGAAAGGTAGAAAAACCCAGCAAATGCAAGAGCATCAGGCAAAACCAACAGCATGGAGTCTTCCCATGGCACAGAATAGTATAAAGCTATGTTTTATAATGCAGTCTTAAATCCCAGAGCTGTCAATAATTTTTTGGGAAAAGTTTCTCAGTCCCATTGTAGAGGAGGGCCACATATGTTTTGAGTGGGATAGCTGGTCATGTTTGTAGCTGAGTCACATACTATCCATGATAAAAACACATTGTGTTTGCTCCTCTTGAATAATTTGTCTAATACAATTGCGGCTTCAACAGGCCCTTGAATAAGTGACTAGTTTTAATCAACAATATCAAAAGATCACTTGGCCTTAGAGTGTACACTGAACTTATAACCCAAGAAACTGCATTCTATCAACGCTGCATTCAGATGGCAAGCAATTAAACAATGCCGAATTTTAAAGTAACAGTGTGAAGATTCTGAAAGGCTTTGGAGCTACTAAAATGAAAGAACTCTTCTCTAATTTTAAGTATGAGAAGACTTACTGAACGTGGCAACTTAACCATCTGAGCTGTGCTAATATGGCACTAGCAGCTGTACAATGCTCAACTGCACAGTGCCTGAATAATTGAGGCTTTGAAACATCAAAGTGTTGATGCCTTCAAACACCCTCACAGCTTTATTTGAAATATTCTCCCCAAAGAAGACTAACTGCCATTTGAGATCAATGAACTTCTCAGAATCACACAGTTCCCACTATATATGGAAACAGACTTATTTACCACATATTGACTATCCGTGTCCCATGTGCAGAAGTTATTAAATGAAATGCATTTTTCTGTTATGACTTAATGCCCTGCAGAATTAAGAATGGCTGTAGGAGGGCTGGTGGGTAGATAATAACATCATCACCTGCTCTCTAAGCAGTGAACTTTCTGCAAGCCTGTCACTCTAGGAGTCAAAACGAGCCAAAGAAGATAATCAAGTTCACATCAAGTACTGTATTCAATAAGAGCAACAACAATAAAACCAACAGTACTTCATTTATTCATTCCTTCAACCATAGTTAGTGACCACCCATACTGTTTTGGGTTTTGTAAATATAGAAAGGAACATGATAAAATGTGTATTGTTCAGATTGAGGTGTGCTTGTTAAGGGATGCTAAGTACTTACCTGTGGTGCTGGGTGATGTTTTTTTAAGTAGCTGTCTGCAATGACAGGAAGTCACTTAGTCTGCTTATAGAAGATAGGAACCCAAATATATAGAGTCACTATCTGCTGCCCTGAGACACTCATGACAGTGCCTGCTCTACAAGCACAAGCATGAGGGAGTTTAGAGCACTTACATAAAAAGCAGATGCTATAGTCAGCATTTGGAATCCCAGCCCTATGCAGAGGGTTGCAAACAGCTGGAACTCACTGGGTAGCCTGCCTAGATGGATCAATGATCTCCATATTCAGTGAGAAATCCTGCCTCAAAGAGTAAGGTAAATCAGTATTTGAATTGACTTTGGAAGTCCTCACCACACCGCATCACACTACACATACCAACACACACACACACACACACACACACACACACATACACACACACACACAAATGCATGCATGAAGGCACAGGTGCATATATATCTTCTCCACATACATGAGTAGATGAATCATTAAAATAATTGCCTCCATTTCTCCCAAACCAGGATAAAGTGAAGATCTTAGTGTAGTATTTGAAAGGAACAATTTAGGCAAGGATAAATAAGGGGGTGGGGGAAGGTAGTCATATTGGAAAAGTAATGACCTTGTGGAAATGTGTAGACCTGGCAAGGAGATGGGTTCATGAATCACAAAATGTCATTACTCCGATACCATCTGCTATAGATGAAAGCAGGGAGATCAGTAATGGGCAGAAATTGTACTTTTGCACACAGTGCTTAGCCTAAACTTACTATCGGGCATTAAAGAATCCAATTGCAAAGAGTTAAGACCATAGTTACATTTTAGAGGAAGGTCATTCAACTCCACCTAGAGAAAGCCTAATGCATGACTGAGGATAGATGCAAAGTGAGAACTCTGTACTGAAGATAAAAATCAAAAGCAATTGGATAGGTGAGGTAGTAATCTGGCCATGTGGAGGGGGAGATTTGAAGACATGAGGAAGTATCCTGTTTACTGTACTAATATTTCATTGAAGTGAAAAAAAATGGCAGGTTTATGGAGCAGGTAAGAGAGTTCAATTTGAGGCCATGTACACATCACATGTTCATATTCTTAGATAAATACTAAAACAAAAATAAATATGAATCGATTGTCCTTGGTTGGCGGTTGAGTCCCTGGGAGCTCTGAGGGTACTAGTTAGTTCATATTGTTATTCGTCCTAAGGGGCTGCAAACCCTTCAGCTCCATAGAACTTTTCTCTAACTCCTTCATTGGGGACCGTGTATATAGAGGATTGCAAAGTTGATCATCAATAGGAGGAGAGGTCCTCAACCCTGTGAAGGTTCTGTGCCCCAGTGTAGGGGAATGCCAGGGCCAATAAGTGGGAGAGGGTAGGGTTGCAGGCATGGGGCTGGAGGAGGCAACAGGAGTTTCTTCTTGTTTTTGTTTGTTTGTTTTTTGGAGGGGAAACTGGGAAAGGAGAAATTTACATGTAAATAAAGAAAATACCTAATTTTACAAAAAACCAATAAATATAAATGATAAACCAATCAATTTTCAAATTGCTGAGTAAGCCAGACATTCCTGATGGCTCCTGAGTTTTTCTTTTTTAAGGTTCTGAAATAAAAGAAAAATATATATGAAAAAAATATGAATTGATTGACAACTAAAGTAGGTTAAAAACTTAAACGTGAAACATGAAGAAAGGTCATGATGAATCTAGATACTTATTCTTATACTCACTAAAAATGTAGCTCTCATTTCTCATCAATGAAGCTTCTGGTTCCAGCAGAAGAAGAGTTACAGGATGCCATATCTAATCAAAATGGGGAGAACAACTGGCTGTAGTGGAGTGTCCAGCCTCATTTGATACATGTGTAACACAATTCTGCACCCAAAACACAGGCAACATCATAGAAGAGGGGACCCACACTTATCTATGGAAATAAGAATTAGTAGGTAGAACACAGTAGGAATTCTGCCTGTTAAGGGAAATAACAGTTGTAGATTCCATTATTACCATATATCAGCCATATATCAGCTGTGCTGTTTCTATGCCTCTTTGAGTTGCCCTCAATGGAATTTATCTTAATTTATTTCAATTTGTAATAAAGGAGCTAGCCTACTTCTATGACATTCATTTGTTCATTCATTCTTTTATTCATTCATTCACTCATTTATTTATCCATAAGTCATTTGCACATCATTATCTTACATTGAACTACAAATATAAATGGTCTTAAACATTGTTGTATTTTTCCTTGAGAGGTTGTGTATAATAAACAAACTAATAAAGGATCCTCCATTTGACATGGGAGCATCCTCATATTCAACTTAACAGTTATTAATTTTTTTCTAGGGGGCTGACAACTACTCCTTAGAAGTAAGAATAAAGTTTGACACCAAAACTCCAAACTTCACATTTTGCTTTAAGTTCTACCTCAGGATTACACTTGAAAAGAGAACAGATTCTCAGTGCATCTGTATATACAGTGCACTGCTACTGACAGGAACTAAGTGTGGCTTTTACATGGAAAGAAACTGGGTATCGCTGTGTGTTTAATCTTTTTCTGTAGCTAATGGTGAATGTGTGAAAATTTATGGGTAATATGCTGACATTAATCTACCATTTAGTTTATCTGGACTCAGTATTACTTATCAAGATATTATCTTTGACATACTGGAGATTATCAACCACACTAAGTCATAATTAATTTAATGTCACTACTAACTCCCTTTATATCTTAATTCCAATCATAAAAGGTGAAATATAATAATGCCTTACTGTGATGTCATTTAAAAGAGTATGTAGATCACTGCATAATGAATATATTTCTTCCATGATGTCTAAAAAATGGGGGGCAATTAAAAATTATTTGTTCTTTTCTAAATGCATAGATTCTTTATTGCATACATGTAGAAAATATCTATGTTCTAAAAGTATCAACATTTTCTTCTTTTAAATAACACTTTTCTCCTTACAAAGCCAGACTTGAAATTCAAGGGTGATGGTGCCATTCGGACACATTTGATGGACATGTAAAATCCAGAGTAGTTCTCACTATGATACGTTAAGACTGAGGTTACTGAATATAGTCACCTACCACATCTTGTGTCTTTCTGTGCTATAATAGAGTTAGTAAATGACGTCAGGCTCGGAACAAAGATGCTGATGATTTGCCAGTGGTTTCTGTGGAGTGAACTAATGCTAAATAGCTCCTCAGAAGCAAATGCTGCCCAGACTTTCCTAGTAAATGCTAATGAAACAAAGATAGTGAAGGGATTTACTGAAAAGAGAAGCACTTACGCCCGACAAAAGCAAATAATTTTTCAAAATTTTATATATTAATGTAATAATAGGATCAAGCTTATATGTTACTATATGGGTAGGCTTCTTCCTTGAAGGGTAGATATGACCAGCCCTGGATCAGGGATGGGGTAAACTATGAAGATGCTACAGTATACTTCTCATCTCTACATTCTATCAATTTTGTGATTTGAGATACTTTACTTTAAAGAAAAGAACCAAATTGAAAATTCTAAAATGCCTTTTCCAAATTCTCCATTGTGTATAGCAGAAGACTTTAACCAGGACACGGTTAAGTTGATGTGCATACACAGTAGGCATTTTATTTTTCTACATTTGAAAAGTAAAGTTTTTTCTGGAAGTTTCCTTTATGTGTGAAGTACTTGTCTTTTATAGGCTCTTATGTGAGGCACTGGCTGATGCATGTTCAGTGTACTGTTCCATACTGAAGATCATTGAGGTCCTACTTAAGAAACAAATGACTCATCTTTGAAAACCACAGGTATTAAGGAATCTTGCTTTCATTATTCTGGTTCTGTCATGTTCCTCAAAGTCCAAGATAAAACTCATGTGTATGGTAGAGGATTGCAAATTTGATCATCAATAGGAGGAGAGGTCCTCAGCCCTGTGATGGTTCTGTGCCCAGTGTAGGGGAATGCCAGGGCCAATAAGTAGGAGAGGGTGGGGTGGCAGGCATGGGGATGGAGGAGGCAACAGGGGTTTGTTCTTGTTGTTTTTGTTTGTTTGTTTGTTTTTTTGGAGGGGAAACTGGGAAAGGAGAAGTTTACATGTAAATAAAGAAAATACCTAATTTTTAAAAAAAGTAGAATAAAATTGACCAATAACAACTATTCCATCTAATATTTTCATCACAACTATTAAAAGATACAGGAACCCTAAAAATTTTTAAAAATAAATAAAATAAAATAAAATAAATAAAAAATAAAAAATATAGGAACCCTATCTCTGTGTTAATAACAATTATTTCATCTAATATTTTCATCACAACTATTAAAAGATATAGGAATCCTAAAAAATTAAAAATAAATAAAATAAAATAAATAAAAAATAAAAAAATATAGGAACCCTATTTCTGTGTTAGTTTCCTCCTATGAATCTGGTCTGATCCTCTGCAAGTTTTGGGAGAAATTGTTGCTCTAAGATGACTTTATCATACATAAACTTTGAGTTTGAGTTATTTAGGATAACTGAAGCATATTACCATCATAGGAAAATCTGAACCATTGTGGGTATTAGCCAGGTGATAATCAGTGCTTTATTTGAGGAAGAAAAAAGGATGGATGCACAATTGTGACTGATCAGTATTAAAGGTTACTACATTTCTCTTTGCCTGTTTTCGAATATTTTTCTTTCTTACTGTTAGGACTTAGCTAAAATAGTAAGACCTAAATGGAATGTTAGGCCTAGGTAACTGTTACCTGGCTATTGTTACTAGAGAACTTTTTTTTTTTTTAATGTATATGAGTACACTTTAGCTGTCTTCAGACACACCAGAAGAGGGATCCCATTACAGATGGTTGTGAGCCACCATGTGGTTGCTGGGAACTGAACTCAGGACCTCTGAAGGAGCAGTCAGTCCTCTTAACTGCTGAACCATCTCTCTAGCCCCCACTAGGGAACTTTCTAATGCTAGTATTAATGACATATTCTATTATTTTCTGTGCCTTTGGGAACCAATCACAAAGTCAGTAGAACTGTTTTGTCCAGTTACTCACAATAAGCTTGGGCCTGAACCAACCATCCAACAGCACTTCCTGCACCTATGTATAATGTAAGTTTTCATGGTATCTGACTTTATAAGCTGCCCTTGGGAGAGACACCTGCACCAATATTAGAATAAGAAACTATTTGGAGTAAGACTCCCAATTAGAGTACTGGTCAAGTAAAGTTCAAGTTCCCAAGACCTCCTTGGGAATTGACATTCTACTTGGCAAAAAGAGACATGTATTTGGGTAATTGACATCCTAGTTAGCAAGTTAAGACATGAATGTCAGACAAGACAAATCCTCTGCCATAGCTGAATACCCCAACCAGTGGAAACAGGATACATGTACAACAGAGGCCTGTTCCTAAGGAAATCTCCTATCTCTAAATCCTGATTGGTGAAATAGTTTGGCGAGGATGTTTGTGGCTTTTGGGCTTAAAAATCCTGTAGAATTTTAACTCATTGTCATAGTTCAGTTCTCAGATCTGGACTATGGCCCTGGTCATCCAGTTCTAGGGCATATGCTAAATAAAATACACCTGTCTAAGACTGGGGCTTTCTGAGACAATTCCTGGGCCCCAAAGCTTCCTTCCTTCCTTCCTTCCTTCCTTCCTTCCTTCTTTTCTTCCTTCTTGCCTGTTTGTTTGATTTGAGACAACTTCTTACTAGGTGTCCAAAACTGCCCAGGAGTTCCTGACCCTCCTGTGTCAGCTTTCTAGGTTTTATAATTATAGATATTTGCTGCCACAGGTGACATTGACTGTGTATTTATGAAAAAAACAGGGGAATATGAACACCTTGTCTGGAAATATGAGGTTTTCCTCATCTAAGCTGGCCCTTAATCATTATCTGCCAGTTGCCCTGTTCGTCCCTGAAGAAGAAATGTCTACCCTGAAAATACACATGCAAATAACAATACATGGACTGAGAAGTTGTATTTAAGTATGAGATAGATAGATAGATAGATAGATAGATAGATAGAGAACAATTAAAACAAAATGAGCTATGAATTAGAAAGAGAATAAGAAAAGGTATATAAGAAGTTTTTTAAGAGAAGAAAGGGAAGGACAAAATGATAAAACAATTTTATAATTTCAAAATATAAATATGAAAGAGATAATTAAAGGCATCTACCAAGAATACAGTTAATTTTGGAGATGAAATATCAACATTAAGTGCTAACAACATTTAATGTCTGACAATCCTTTGAAAACACCAAAGAGTAAGATCTGGAGTATTATCAATCAATAATCACACTACATTCTAGAAAAACAGATTTTTAAAAAATTCATTTTTACTGGAGGTCTGCAGTTCAAGCTTATGTAGTGCCCATTCCAACCATTGTACAGGGTAACTATAATACATACCCACACTGAAATTACATCTCTGTTATGTACCTGGAATATACTGATCCTGTTTTCACCCTGTACTCAGCTCCTGGCACTTATCCAAAATCATCCTGATGTCTTTAATAATAGCAGCGACTCCTAGCTTTTCCTATTCTCTGCTGTTGATTGTGTTAAGCACAACAAGCCCTTCACAGCACTTACATGGATGCTGAGTGATAGCGAGAAAATACATTTCAACTTGATTCGGATTTGTCCCAGGAATATGCTAAAATAGTATAAACCATGAAATCCCATCCTGTAATAGGCCTCTAGAATTAGCTCATTAGGCTAACCATCTTCATCATCTTTTATAGGAGTCATAGGTGTGGTTGTAGTGGAACAATGTAGCTCTGGGCAGGTAGACTGTGTATAGCTTGAAACTATTTTGCTTTGCCACAGATAACAGAAAAGTTTCAAAATTTAGGACCAAGTAGTAGATCAAAGACATTTTAAGTGAACTGAGCCTGTTTCAGAGGACAGGATAGTTATATAGGAACCTGGTAAAGAAGTCTGTTATATTAGAGTGTCATTTAGGGATTTATTAATTATTAACCTAGAGGCATGAGAAGATGAGTGCAGAGGAAAAGGATGGCACCCACAGCCACCCAGGACTGGGTCAGGATGAAGTGTCCACACATTGGAGATGGGTGCTCAGTGGCCTGTAAGCTGCTCCTATTAACCTCATGCATTTCAGAAAAATCCACACTATTTTATACATTCAGTTCTACAGAATATGTGTAGTTTGTGGGAAGGGGCTCTAAAATAAATTTAATCATAGAAACTGAGTCTATGCCAAAGTGGTGTTCTTTCTCAAGGTGAGAAGCAACAGCCTTTAAGTCATTTGCTTCCATGCTGGAAGAGTAAAACAATGTAAGGATTTATTTTCAATTTAAAATGATAGGAAAAGGAAAAAATAGTCACATTAATGTTTTGCTTTTAAATGTAGTTTCTAAGAAAAATAGACATCAGTTTAGTTTTTAACAACTTTAAAGCCAGAAAAGCCTTTTCACTAAAATTAAGAGCTGCTTTTAGAGTACACCGTTGGAAACAGCCTTTATTTTGTGAACATACCTTTGTATGTCGGTGTTTAAAAGTTTTCTATCACTTTTAGCTTTAGAATAACTCAGCATCTATCAAAAATTCAAGAATGTACCCCATAAATAATTACAGGTTAACAATTTGCTTTAGAAAACCAATGAACAGATAACAAAATATTCACATGATTACTGGTAATTTCTTTCACTTTCTTGTATCAGTTTTCATTTTGTTAAGTTGATTAATATATTGCAAAATTATGTTTTTGAAAAGGACCTTAAATCTATCCTGTCCTTGATAACCATTTATCTCTGAGGCACAGAGAGTAAACTAACATCACAGTCTATGATGGCATGAATCACCTTTGTGAGCCTCATGGACTGTCTGGCTTACAAATGAAAATGAACAATTTGTATATGAAGGTTTTGTGACTGGAAGCCTTTTTGAACATAGGGAAATACATTGCTTCCCACATCTCCCAAGTCCTTGCAAAGAGCTCTTCTCAGTATAAAGTTTGTCCCTAGTTGTCATTCTTTTTGTTTAAGAAATTTGACTTGCAACTTGCATAGCATCACAATAACTTTTCTTCTTCTTCTTCCTCTTCACCTCTTCCTCTTTCTCCTCCTTTCCTCCTCCTTCTCTTCCTCCTCCTGTTCCTCCTCATCTTCCTCATCCTCCCCGTCATCATTGTCATTGTTCTCCTCCTCCTCCCTCGTCCTCTTCTTTGACTTGGGACTGGCAGTTATCAGTAGGACAACATTAATGTAGCAGATTTTATGTCCAGAATACTACTCTATGAATTAGTCATTTTATTCCACTGTCTACTCCTCCTATGTCAAAATTTCATATTCTGTTATTTCAAATACTGGGTATTTATATAAGCACTATATATATATATATATATATACACACATATATATGTATAATTTTAATTTAAATATCCAAATTATTTCTTGTTTTGAGAAAGGTTTAGTATAACTTAAACTGTCTTTGGATTCCTAATCTTTTTTTCTTCACCTCTGAGGTGCTGAGCTAATAGGTATACACCAGCACAGGTGGCTTTTGAGATGCTTGGAATTACCAAGGACTTTCTGCATGCAAGGAAGAACTTTACTAATTGAACTACATCCACAGCCTTTCAAATATAGAAATTATTTTCCATGCTACATTACTTAAAAGATATTTACTCAAAGTCATCCATTAATTTTATGCTACATAAGATATGTACATATATGTATTTAACTCAGTTAAAAATCTTTGATTGGTTTCATAAGGAGGGTATAGGGCTCATAGAAAAGAGGGTCTGATAGAGGGCACGAGCTCACTCTGAATGAACAGTGTCTACCAGGGTCAACATAGCCTTTCAATGGATAACGGCTTTTCAATACGTAACAGGAATACAGACTGTTCTCTGCAAGTCAGACAGGAATTCAGATATTAAAACAGTTTCATTCATCTCTGGTAAAGAACCACTTTTGTCCTCTGAATCTGGGACTTTTATATAACTTTCTTATAATTACCCCACTACCCCATTGATCTTAAAATTAGTATTATAATTCAATTTGATCATATTCACCCTATTATGCTCATTGGACTTCCTTCCCCATCACAGTTTCAGCTTAATGTCTTATTTATTCTCTTTATTCCATTCAGTCATTTCTGTATGTCTTGTGGCACTGTGAATTCATTAGGGTTCTACATAGGTATATGGACTCACTGTTGCTGATGACATCACTAAATAAAATATCTTTCCTTCTGCAAAACACTCTTGACTGACTACAAACCATTGGAGAAGAGTTTGGTCAACTCAGGGTACACTCTAAGCTCATCAATGACAGGATTAACTGTGTTAGAACTTTCAAAACTCATTTTACAATTCATGAAATTGGACTCAAAATATACAATTGTTTATAGCAAAGATATATTTGTTTTGTTTTAGTTGCTTAAAGTTGCACCTTGCAAACAAGTAAAAAGGTTGATCTGGAATCCCCTATGTACTTTGTCTTCTTGCCTCTGGATTCAACCCCCAGGTATAGACACTCACAGAGGCATACAGCTGGGAAGGATCCATTTTCTTTCTCCAAACAGAGAAATGTCAGCCGAAGTAAAAGTCTGCTCGATACTATTAATTTCAAAAACATGCCCTGGATTTTCATGTTTTTCTAAGATTTAAGAGAAACTTATCAAAAAGAACTTGAAAGTGTTCCTTTCAACACAGCTGATGGTACTGATTAACAGACAGTCATTCCTCAGGCTGATCATATTGATTAGCAGATAGTAGGTCTCCAGGCAGAGGATATTGATCAGGAGATGGTTGGTCCCCTGATATTATTTTTGTTGTGTAAAATAAATATAAAAATTCTGCAAGCAATTAATTGCCTGTTTCCTGCTTCCTGCTTCACAATGGCCTACCAGCCCCTTATTAATATTAATGAGCGGAATTAGCACAGAGGATCAGGGAGCCAAAGGAGCTGCGGAGAACCTGCAAGGACCCCTCAGCTCTCATGCTTTATTATTTTTTAATCAAAGTAGCTGACTTGAAGGCACGAAATTAAAGAACTGAGTCTTTTATGATTCCACAATGATTCAAATTAAAATGATCTATCTGTGCACAATTCCCGCAAACCATTTTGTGCTTGTTAAAAACAGTTATAAATTGCATAAATTCCTGATTTAAGGGCTGCAGTTTTCTTTTCTTAATGAACAGTGCACTTTATGTGGCTCTCCCAACTCACCCATGTGGACATAATGAAGCAAGTGAGGTGAGAGGAAGAGGGGGATTTAAGGCTTTGGCTCACACGGCTGATGAAGAGTAAACATTTTTGAATGTTATACATGACCACAGGAAGTTTGTGGTATATGGTAGCACTCTGTGGCAGATCTACTGAGTGTATGACAAAACTGCATGAACCAAGGGTGGCAGGCAAGCCATTGTTTAGACAGCGCCATACAGGAGACAGGCACAGCTGAACTCAGTAGCTATTGTCTTTCCTGCCAGGAGCTTGGATCTCATCAATTTGTTGGATTTGTGGGGTTTGAGGTTGCTTTATTTTCTTTTCCTTTTAAACTATTTTAAATTTTATTTTACTTTTGAGATTAATATAACAAAATCGTTTCCTTTTCCTTTCTTCTGAACCCTCCCATATGTCCCTGTGTGTTTCAAACGCACTGGATTCTCATTAATTGTTCTAAGTGCAGATCCCCTCAGAGGTCGTAGGTATCAGACACCCGGGGAGCTGGTAATACAGAGAGTTACAGGATATCCTACCTCCTTACTTGGAACTCAGTTCTAATCCACAGGGGGAATAGGGGAAGGCAATATGCACTCAAAACTGTTAAGGTACCTCTTCAACCTCTACCTTTTTCTTTTGTTTGTTTGCTTGTTTGTTTGTTTTTAATGGCATGATCTTAAGTCCTGCAGGTTCGTCCTTAAACTCAAAATATCATTGACGATGACTTAGGACTTGATCCTCTTGCCTCTATCTCCCTGATGTTGATACTAAAAATGTCTACACCTCACTCAGTAGGTAACATACTTACTTTAATTTCTTTCCTTTTAACAATCCAAACCAGAAGTCTTTAGGGAATTGATCAGTAGTTTCAACTTATTACATACTTAGTTTCAGTATGCTGTAGCTCTCATTGAGTTTTGTATTCAATTATTAGGCCCTACAGACATCACGAAACCACTACTGTTTGTTGGGCAAGCATGTTCTAAGCTGCCAAAAAAGCTAGCTAATGATATTACCCATCACAACAAATATGTGGAGGTGTGCAGTACAAAATATTAGAAGGTCATGCCAAATGCTGTCAAACAAAGCTTAATAAAACACAATTGCCATTTCATATGTAAGTTTGGCATGAACAAATAGTTAATAAATACTGAAAAGGATATGTTTTTATACTGGTAAAAATGTGATTGTTCATGGTGAATTTGTCACCATGGAAAGAAGATAAGATATCATTTTCTGTCCAGACATACCCAGTTTTTTGTTTTTGTTTTTTTACATCACACTGAGTTGTATTTCAGGACATTAAATGAGTTGAATTCAAGAATATAAATTCATGGTTATTATATAATGATAAGTCTTGCAAAGACACATTTCCCAAACTGTGGTCTCAGACCATACAACCAGCCCAAAAGTTACCCAAATGAAAGATTTACCAAAAGTAAAAAGAGAAATAAATAAACAAACAAACAACAAAACCAACAACATTTCTTAAGTATCTACCTTAAACCTGGGAGTGTGGCAGTAGTATTGTCAAGAAATGTTCTAAATGTTCTAAATGATCCCTCTATAGGAAATCAGGATGATGGTACTGGCTTTGTAATTTTATTCACTTTTCTTTTTTACTTATTAATATACTCATTAATGAAATTCTACTTTACATATAAAATGATAGAAGTTGTAAGACTAAGTTTTGTGCCTTCTTTGATTAAGGAGTAGCAAAGAGGGGGTTATCTCCACTGTCTGCCTGATTATCTATTGGTGGCACGCCAGATCCTTACCATCCTCTCTCTACTTTGAGGTTTTCTCCCTTCTAGCTTTTGAAACCTGTCCCACAAGGACAGAACACAGAGGTTGTAGATACAGTGTCTAACTTATCTTGACCTGGTTTCAGTCTTTCTATCAGTTATTCACACTCAAAATGTGGAAGCTATTCAGATATTCTTCAGTTAAAATTTGATTTGCGAACTGCATGTTGGCATGGAATTTTATACAAGTTGAATACCAGTTTTTTGTTTTTGGTTTTGCTTTTTTTTTTGTGGGACAACTCACTACATGGGTGGCATTACTGTTGTCTGTAGAACCACTCTGCCTGTTGTCACTATGGTCCTTTTCTTCTTAGTAAATGCTGCACCAAGTGTTTTATTAAGCCCACTGCCATTATATATCTACATCATGAAAGCACGGCATGTTCAGGAACTTAGTTCTGCTGAAATGAATTCTCATAAATTGAGTATCGACCCTGGCATTCTGTCCAGGGTTCAGGTATGTATTCCCCCACCCTCTGATTTCTTTTTCTGAATCCCAGTGACCGCTTACTGGCTTAGATATTTCTTTGACTCTGCCAGCTACAAATACTTAAGAAATGTTGTTGGTTTTGTTGTTTGTTTGTTTGTTTTTGTTTTTCTTTTTGGTAATTCTTTTATCTGGGTAACTTTTGGGCTGGTTATATGGTCTGAGACCACATTTTGAGAAATGTGTCTTAGCAAGACTTATCACTATATAATAATGATATAATAAGTGAGATGCCTTTTCTAATTAAGTAGTGTCCTTTTTAGTAATGTTATGAGTTGAAGTAAAATCAGGAGAGACAGATTGACAATGGGTGACTGTACATTTCCCAAGTGCGGTCAGCATTGTTGGTGACAGGCATCTCCCTGGTAAGAATCAGCCCATTTCCTAGTGAAGGCACAGCCTAACACCTATCCTACCTAACACTCTTCTTTCCTACTGCCATCAGGAGACTTTTACACATAGAAAATAAAAAGGATAGGCAAGGCCTAAAACTTGTTCATGCCGTCAATAATTTATTAATTTAATTAAGAATTATATTCTATGTGTTTGTAGAAGAACCTCAGGGTAGACTATGTTGAAGGACTTTAGAAGTTAAAAATGATTTAGAGTGGCACAAATACTTCCAGGGACTTTGAAAAGTTATAGATATTTTAGGTGAAGAAACTATAAAAATCATAGTTAAACCAGGTTTTTTTTTTTTTTTTAATATAAATGCATTTCCAAATGCAATCTTATTCTATTAGTGACTGAGTTAACTTATGAGAACCAGAAAACTGTGGCTAAGAAACATTACAGGGTATGAGAAAATTACATAAACTCTAGTCTAGGAACAATGAAGCCTGCTTTAGGATGTGCACAGGACCTGCTGTAAGACTGGAAAACCCTAGAGAAACAGTTTGATTTTGATGAGTTTCAAAACATCGTTATTGAATTCTTAGGTATAATTCCTGTCATGTGCTATCCTTAATAAATAGTCAGGTTATTTGACAGGAGCCTGATATAGTTGTCTCCTGAGGGGCTCTACCAGTGCCTGACAAATACAGAGGTGGATGCTCTCGTCAACCATTGAACTGAGCACAGGGTCCCTAACAGAGAAACTAGAGAAAAGACCCAAGGAGCTGAAGGGGTTTGCAGCCCCATAGAAGGAAAAACAATATGATCTAACCAGTACCCGCAGAGCTCCCAGGGACTAAACCACCAACCATAGAGCAAGCATGGAGGGACTCATGACTCCAGCCACAAATGTAGCAGAGGACGGCCTTGTCAGTCATCCATGGCATGAGAGGCCCTTGGTCCTGTGAAAGCTCTATTCCCCAGTGTAGGGAAAAGCAGGGGCCAGGAAACAGGAGTGGGTTGGTTAGTGATGAGGGGGAGGGGTTAGCGGTAGGGGGTTTTGGGAGCAGAAACCAAGAAATGGAATATCATTTGAAATGTAAATAAAAATATCTCATAAAAATAAATATTTTCTGATTACTCTTTATTCTTTTTAAAATTTTTATATTAAAATATAACGACATCATCTTAGTTCTTCTGTGTTGTGTAGCATCCTTCAAGTGTAAGCTGATGTGTTGCCATGTATGGTTATACTACATAATATCATTGGTTGTCTTTCTTCAGTTCAAGTTAATTGTGAGAAGTTAGGACAGAGTCAGAGGTCACACTAGCCACCTCATGAAACCCCTCATTTAGAACATTGTTTGGAATGCAGAAAGAAAATCTGTGAGGCTGATGTCTGTAATGTTATATAATGCTGGAAGTTCCTGTGCAGGGAAAATATTAGCTACTGTTTTCCCGGTTTCAAAGCCGTGGGGCATCTTTAAACACCAAGGCCTGTTTAGACAAAACCACTCTACTGGGGCTGACAATGCACATAGCGTCATGATGAACACTCAGAGACTAACTTACTTTTTGTTTCTGTATTTTGAATTTTGATGAAGAAACAAATTAGTACTGAGAGCAAAGGAGAGAGAGAAACAGTAGTGATCATGGTACATTTTTCATCTTAAACATCATGATTTAAATAGCCACTTCTAAGTCCAAACTTTGTAACTGAAATTCATGTTTGGGATGTTTTAAAAGTATAAAAAAGGAAGTTGATATTTCACTTAGAGCAACTGTTCTTGATGCAGCATCAGATGGAGATATGGTATGCTCTTCTCTTGCTGAGGTTTCAGATCCAAATTTCAGTCTAGCCTAAAGGTACATGTTGGAACAACACGTGCGAATTTTATGATTCGTTATCTTGAGAACCATCAACTTTTATTGTGCTCAAGGATTTCTTATTTTATTTTATTCTTTTAATTATGTGTATATTTGGGGAGACTTAGGTTTGTGTGCATGGGTGTTGGTGCCTGAGGAATCCAAAAGAAGGCATTAGGTGCCATGGATCTGGACTTTAGGACTTTAGTTGGGAACAACTCTATGGGAGTTCTGGGAAGCAACGTCAGATTCTTTGCAAGAGCAGCCCACAATGAGCTGTATCTCGAGAACTTTTTCATTTCTTAAAAAAATGTGCTAAACTTAAATAATAAGTTAATAAGAACTTAATATAATAATAAGATCTTAAATAATAAGTTACACTCCACAAAACACTACCCCCAAATCAAAATCCATCTAGGGCATATTTGTAGACTAGTGTTATGTTAATTTGAATTATTCTTCTTTAAATAATATATAAAGCAAAATTAATTCTCTTAAAAACAATACAAAATGACGAGAACAGCATCAAAAACAATCTCACCATCATGATGCCTAAACATGAGCTGAATAAAAGACAAAACCAGAAACACTGATGTGGATGGGGGAAGCCCCAGAGGCCTTAAACCTATATAACAGGCAACCTAAATATAGGCAACTAAGGCATGCTGAGAGTAGGAGAAATAGTCTTTCCCATGGAAGAGCACAGCAATTGTTTGTCCAATACCAAATGGTCAGCTGCGAAAACATTCATACCAGCAACATTATATACAGGCTGAGCATACCATATTTATGTATTTAGGAATGTCTATATCAATATCTAGACACAGTCACATGCACACATGTATTTCAACAATTAATGAAAAAAAGAAGCCATGAATTGAAATAGAGCAAGGAAAGGCATATGAGAGGATTTAGGTGATGAAAAGGAGAAATAGTGAAATTATAATACAATACTTAAAAATAAGTAAAACTTGGGATGAGCACCAAACCCTGACACTATTACAGAGTCTATGTTGTGCTTGCAGACAGGAGCCTACCCTGTCTGTCCTCTGAGAGGCTCTACTAGCCTCATTGGACTGAGGTTGGGAACTGCTTTGGAAGAGTTAGAGGACAGATTGAAGGAGCTGAAGGTGATGGCAACTCAATAGGAAGACCAACTGTGTCAACTAATCCAGACCCCTTAGTGCTCCCAGAGACTAAGCCACCAACCAAAGAGAATACATGGGCTGGTCCGAGGCCCCCAGCACATATGTAGCAGAAGATTGCCTTGTCTGACTTCAGTGGGAGAGGATGCATCTAATCCTGTAGATACTTGATGCCTCAGAAAACTGGGATGCCAGGGATGGGAGGAGCACAAGGAAGGGGTGAAGAACTCTGGAAGGGGGTCCAAGAAAGGGGCAATATTTGGGATGTAAATAAATAAAATAATTTTAATATTAATAAAAATGATAATATAAAAAATTCAGAAACTCTCGTCACCTTTTTATAAATGTCAGAAATAATCCTTGAAAATAAGATATTTTCGTAGAAATTTTTTTCTGAGTTCAAAAAGTTGTACTCTAATTCATTCATAGAATGATTAAGTCATACTTTCTGTATGAAAATGAACAGAGTTTCTCCACTATTCACCTACACTTACAGATACATTAACTTTTTGATAACATTTCTCACTATTGAAACTAGTATGAAGTAGACTTTGGCAGTCAATTTGTAAGTAGAACATAGTATATCTGCATATTAATTGAAAGAAAAGCTTTGCAGTTGCTTCCCACCTTTGGGTTCTCCATATGGACCCGTATCTTAGAGTCTTTAGTATTTATTTTCTGTGGCTCCCACTAGAATAAATAATTCCACTTAAACCAGGGTGAGCAAGTTTTACATTGTCATAGCTTCTGTATCTGATATACATGTTAACTCTGAAACTGGAACATACTAAATGAATCAATTGTTATTTCAGAACTACTAGAATCATGACGACTAATTATTAAATTAGTAAATGTCTCTGTTTTTTACTCCTGATGCACTGGATATAGCTAAGTTTCACCATGGAGAATTGTGTTTAATCCTAGGAAAAACTTCCTATTTATCTATGTTTCTATTTGCAGAGATTTGTTCTCAATAAGAAATGACTTATGGAGTTCATGGGGGCTTTTTAACCAACTTTGGCATTTAACCAACTTTGCCCTTGAATTTCCTCATGCCTGGTCACTTCATTGATTGGTTCCCAAATATTGAAGCAAATATTCTTGTGTCCCATGCTAAAATCTGTTTATACATAATATTTGTATATAATATTACATTGAATTTCTTTTTATCTAATGAACAAGACTTCCTCTAACACATTGCAAAGATTGTTAGATAACCTTCATTCATTTCCCCAGAGTTGGTTTGAGTTAAATTTTGGATTATAATTATGTTGTCTGAATAAGAAGCCTTGACTTAGCATCTTTTTAATTATAACACCTACTATATTTTGAATATTATTGGAATTGTATAATCATTAAAGCCTACTCACAATTCACAGAGAAACCATATGGGCTTTGCTCTTTTCTAATTAGCAGACCTTACATCAACATTCCAGTCTATCTAAGGTAATTGTTTCATAAAGATTGCTCACATTCATGCTTACTTTTTATGTTTCTAGATATTTATTGATCCCTTATTTTTAAGCTTAATTTCATGCAATTAAAGGTATTCTATTTTCTATCAATGATGTCTTCCCTTTAGCATTCTAACTGCACCTGTCTATTTTTACATTACTTCCCATATAGTAAGTAGCAGAGATTTAATGTATTGAACTTGTCTCAAGGGCTGACAGTCCATATATCTGAAGTTTATATAAAGAAAAACCATAAATGAGTAGAAATGCAAGGATAATATTGCCTTTCTAACTGTGCATAAGTCCAGTGTGGTTTTGGTTGAAGTGAAGTGCTCAGGGCCACTAGTAAATCAACCAAAAGGTTAAGTTTGTGTGGTTCTGTACTGTATCTTTCTCAGCTCACAACCTCAACTTCTTGATTCTTGTTGCCAGGGCTATTGAAGAAGTAAGGACATACACATGAACATAACAAGGTACTTCCTGTTCAGTTGCCTAGAGAATGTCATGTATCTACATATCCATTTAAATGAAAAGTAATATCATATATCTCCACTATAACTGTATCCTACTACTCCTGTGAACAGTAAATTTGGAGATCATTGTGTCAACTACGTGAAGTAGCAAAACTTGCTAGTCTTAGTAGTAGGAATCAGTTTCTGTTTTTAATTTTACCATAAAATGAAGTTATAGTACAAATAATGTGCACAGCTTATTTTGGGGTTAAAAAAGGGATTTAATTGTCAGATAAAAAGAATATAGAAAGGGTAATTTCATTTTCCATCAGTAGAAGTAAGGTTTTATGGTGGAGAATGAAATTAATAGCACATGAAATTGGCTTTTCCTAAGTTCATATTTTTGGGAAAAAATAGAGAAGAGGAAAGACCCATAACCATAGTAGAGTTATGACCCTCTTACACAATAAATACAGTTATTAAATTTTCTTTATTTATTAAAAAAAGAAAACAGTAAGTCTTGTGTCAGGCTATGTCTTTGTGGGATTTATTATAATTCTGTTTCTTCTCCACTACAGAAAACCCACAAGTTTCTGTTCACAAACACACCTGACTTCCTGTTTCTTCTGGTGAACTCTTCCTGTTTGCTCTCTTCTTTCCTCCTCAGGTGAAGACTGATCTTTACTCGATAGTGTGCCTTTGGGTTTAAATAACTACTGATGTGTGAAGGAGAAGGGAGATCTCTCAGGGGTGGCAAACCTGCAACAGTATAAAAATGTAAGTATTTCCATAAATTAGGTACCACCAACAGAGTCAGTCAGATCTGATGTTATCAATAATGACATCACACATTTAAATATGAAAATAATTTCTTTTTAGAAAGGTTTAATTACTTAACTCATCTTAATATACCAAAATAAAAATAAATCTTCCAAAATTAAAAAATATAGTAATTTTAACATTTTAGCCTGCCCTAAGTCAATATTGAAAGTGAGTATTCAATAAAAATAAAGTAAATGGTTATACAGTTGTTTGTACATGACAAAAATCACATAAAAAACAATGCAAAAATAAACAAGTAGATCACCACAATGCTTTTCTTCAAAAACCTCTGAAATAGTGAAAGACTCCACAGAAGAAAAATTTGCAAATTGTATATTTGGTAAGAGTAAAGTTATTCCATAACCTAATAGCACTAATTTATTTAATCCCATAACAATAAATAATCTGGTTATAAAATTGAAATGTGTCAGAATACACATGTCGCAAGACATAAAGATGGATATCAGATATATGAAATAGAGTTCAAAATCTTTAGTTACCAGAGAAGTGTGAAAAAGAACCACTTGGAGACATCATATCACATTTATTAGGATGTTACTACTAATATGAAAAGAAAACATGGATACTAACAACTATATGAAGAATAAAGAGTCCATGATCATAGTTAGTAGCAACTCAAACCACAATCGTTATGGAAAGCAGCACAGAAGCTCTTCAAATATTAAACTAGAACCAACATATTATATAACAGGTTACATTTGCAATACATAAAAATATCAAATCAGTGATTTGTGAGTGTATCTGCACTTCTACTTTCATTACAGCCTTGTTAACCACAGTTGAGAGATGGAATTGACACAAATTAATTGATTAATAGATAAACTATTAAATTAACTGATTTCAGCACCTGAGCACACTCAATAATAGACATATATGCCAAGCACATATATGTACACAGTACACAGAGCACATTACACACACTGCACAAACACATAAATATAGAGACCACATAGCACACAGAATGTGTACACATGTACATCACATATACCACACATGAAAAGTACATTCACCTTCATAAACACATGCTACACATAGCTTATGTAAAATATACACATGCTCATCACACAGGCACACATATAAGCATGCACCATACACATAAAACATGCTTATCCACTGTACAAACAACATACACACACATTAACCACATAGAAAAGAGAAAACATACTTTCAGAAACACTAAAGGAAATGAAAGTACTTACTAAATAAATGAAACCAGTCATAGAAAACAAATGCTTTGTGTTCTAAATTATACAGGATATGTAAAAGCAGAACCAGTGGAAACCACAAAAATAAATGGTGGCTTCTTGTAGCTCAGAGTGTAACAGGTGGAGGATATGTTGTTAATAATGTAGACATGTGTCTTTATGGTGAACAATTGCCTGTACCTAAGGCAGTACTTAGATATGATTGGGAATAGATCACATTTATAGCTGAAATTTGCTAATAGGATAGATCTTAATCATCATATACACAATTATGTGTTAATTTGATTATGCCAGTACAGTCATTTCAAATGTTTACCTATATCAGAAAATGTCTCCTTGCCTAAAATACATGCATGCAGAATTTATTTTCAATTATACCTTAATAAAGATGAAATTTTTTAAATAAATTAATAAAAACTGTGACAGAACAAAATGTTATGCTCAGCAAGAATGGTCAGTTAAGAACCTCTAAAAACTCTCCACTCCATAAAAACAAGAAAGCCAGCAAAAATAAGAAATGAACTGTTCCCAAATTGTGGATATTAACTGTAGCTTTCAGCAATTTTAGGAGCAATTATTCAAGAAAAATTGCCAGTCCCTGCCAAGAACAGTTAGCTTCCTAATACCCTCACTCAGCCCATTTCCATTTCCCTCCTTTCTCTTCCAGCTCCCAATATCCTTGCGACAGGCTTTGGTCACAGGAGAAACCATCAGCTTGGCTGCTATCAGAAAGGATAACAAGTAAACAGGTCTGAAGTGGGTATTACAGGTGAGTTACACACATATCATTCTGGTTTGTTGTTGTTGTTGTTGTTGTTGTTGTTGTTGTTGTTTGAGGTTTCCTTGGTGTTTCTGAAATTATTACAAGCCTTTAGGTAAGTACCAAGGTACCAAGCTAATCAGGGTTTCATTCACATCATGTGACAAAGACTGAATTTCATAGTTGGTTCAGGCAATTTATTAAGCAACAAGACTGGCCACAAATTATATATATATAAACTATAAAAGCACAAAACTATAAAAGCAGAAGGCATGGGGCACAGTTTCCAGAATTTCAAAAGTGTAAGAAATACATCAGCTGGGCAGTGGTGGCGCACGCCTTTAATCCCAGCACTTGGGAGGCAGAGGCAGGTGGATTTCTGAGTTCGAGGCCAGCCTGGTCTACAGAGTGAGTTACACAGAGAAACTCTGTCTAGAAAAAACAAAAAAACAAATAAACAAAAAAAGAAATGCATCAAAATGGAAAATAAATGGTTAGTATTCAGAAAATAAACCAGGCAGAAACAACATATAATATATATATATATATAATACATATTACTTTTAACACACACATATATTTCTTTTTTTACACACACAATCACATCTCTTCCTCAGAGGAAGGTGAGTGGACATGGGGTTTCACCCATAAACAAGAAACTCTCTGCAATTAATGCTGGCTGACACTGAGAAAGCTTTTCCTCCCTAATAGACAGGCATTAGGTATCAACCACACCTCAGGGCAGGCCCCATGCCAGTAGTAGCTGGCCAATGCAAACTAACCACCATGGTGGTTTTTGTTTGTGGCCTTTCAATTTTGTGTTGGCATTTTTTTTTTGTCTTTTTATTTTTTTTGCTTATTTGATTTCTTTCTGTGATTTTGTGAGTCAGATTTTGTTTATGTGTTTGTTTTATTTAGTTGTGTTCAGCTTTTTAGGCAGTGAGGAAAAGAACGTGAAGTGGAGTGATAGTAAGGTGAAAATTTCTGTGAAACATTAGGGGGAGGAGAATGGAAGACAAAAACACATCATTTGAATTTTTAAATTAAAATATCTCCAGAGAGCTCAACATGTTTGACTGGATTCAGGAACACAGATATTATATAAAATTTAGCAAATGTACACTATTCTTTCTGAGGAAGAAGATAGGTGAGCAGTCTTAAAGACATGTCAAGTACTCTAGACTCCTTAAGAGTGATATGGAGACAGTATCACATTATTGTGCTCAGTGCCAAACAGAATCCACACTCGGGAGAAGTTCAAGGAATCTCATAAAGGACAAATGCAAAAGTCTCCAACTGAGTAATATTATAATCAAGGTCAAATGATGAATACTATGAGATGTTCCTGTAAATATTTCGAAGAGAGTGACTTATTGTACATTATCAACAAACAGGCTTAACACATGTTCGTGCTCAGGAACTATGCAGTCAGAACTCACGGATGCCACACACTCAGAGTACAATAGGATCCACTTGAAGTGGTAGAATCAAGTATTTTTATATCTCAAATAAAATAATATTTGATAGAAATGTATGTTGATTTCTGAAATACTGACTCTCAGAAACCATTTCCTTTGATATACTCACTGTGAGAAAACTAAGGGAACTCCAAACATTTTGTAGATTATGCTGTGTTGTTTTGAAGGAAAACAATAAATTTCTGGGATAAAAATCTGGAAGATCTTTTGCTTTTAGAAAACATTAAACTAAGAATGCATTCAATTTTAAAAAATATTTCTTTAATATTTGGAAATGATAATATAGTTACATCCATTCTATCTCCCCTCTCCTCCCACAAAACCTTCCCATTTAGCTATTCTTGCTCTATTTCAAGTTCCTGGTCACATCCCATTAGTCTTTATTTAAGAGTGCGCTCAGCACTACCAGACCCTTTGAGAACCCGAAACTCAACATGAAACTCCTGTTTTATTTGCAAAAACTAGAGCATGGATCAAAGTTTATTGAATTTCCTAATTTTGTCAAACATAAGTTAATTCAAATCTTGAACTTTTAAAAAAGTCAGTCATTTTACTCTCTGAATTGGACATTTTCCAACTGCAATCTATATTTCACCTTGACTTACCATAATTATTCTTATACTCCCATTGATTACAATATCATATATCTCTGAACCTCACCTTCATGGTAAACTTAAGGGAAGTGCATTGTCCCTCTGTATGCAGTCTCACACGTTATGCAATTCATCACTGTTTTCCTGGTGTTTCTCTCCATCAATCAAACTCACCTGTGACGCATTCCTGTTTTCTGAGCAGAACTTTAAGAGGTATGTTGCACTGTGTTAGGACAAATGACATTTAGTATGTAGACATTGCTCTTCCGTAGGAGGTATCGTCTTGGACTTGCTATGCCATGGTCAATTAATCTCCTTAGTTTGCATGCTTTCTAATAGGCACCCTATCTAGCTGGGGATGGAACTTAGTCAGTGCTTGTCTAGAATACACAAAGACCTGACCAGTTTCCCAGTGCTGCATAAGGCAATCATGGTGGTGCCTGCTTACAATCACAGAATCAGAAGGTCAGTGTCATCCCCAGCTGTAGAGAAAGTTTAAGGACACCCTGGGATTTAAGACCCTGTTTCAAAAGGTAATAATAAAATTAATTAGGGGAAGGGTGTGAACACTCATCAAAACTGTTTGGTCACTTACCAATGTCAAGGAAGTTGCAGTTCCTTTGAGGTTTTATTTATGAAGAAATTCTGTACCGTATCTAGACAGCTCTGGCAAGTCACCGTAGGAGCAGTACCATAGCAGGTTCCGGGAACACACAGATGAGGAAGCCACTTTCTAGTTGGCATGAGGATAATTCCTCTATGAGGATGTAGCCATTGTAACTGGAGATTTTGAAAGATCAGAACATTCAAACCAGGCAAGGTGTGAAGGGTGTTTGCTAGAAATAATGATTACTATAATCGTTTTGTCTCACATTATTTTAAAGTCTGTCATGCATGCTCCCTTCCCCCAAACCTTAGAAGTCAGGAGAACTGTATGGTTGTTAATACCATTGACAGTGAACTCTGATTTCCTGGTGCTTGGATGACACTAAGAAGGGACACCCTTATCATGTCCCAGAGAAAAAAAAATTAAGGTGTTCCTCGATCAAAGTGACTACAAAACTCTGGTAAAATTCTGGAGACATTATGACTCTAAATAAGATATTTGAAAATTTGCTACCAAATCATAGCTAATTAGTTACTTACCTGTTTGTTCTTTGAATATTTGGCATTAAGATCTATTTTTTCACAATCAAAAACTAATGGTGGATTTTCTTTCTACCTAAATGCAAGATAATTTTGAAAGGAGAGTGGAAATGATCTGAGGTTTTAGTCTTTTAGGCCTCCTTTAGAGACTAAATTGAGGCAATTTGTTATTTTGGCCTGTACCTAATTGTATATGATTTAGATGCTCCGATGATAAAGTGACTAATTTCATCACTCAGTTATACAGTTTCACCTGAATTCATACAAATTTTAAAATACTAGCAAAATTAAATTCCTGTGTGCATGCTTACATTTTGACCAATGTAAGGGCCTACAACATTCTTAAAAATATCAAGAGCAAATTATCTAAAATGCTACCTTAAAATGAGATAGAATTTACTGTCTACCTCATAGACAAAAGTTTTGTAGTAATACTAGAACTGCAAGCTTTCAATAGTAAATCCCCAGTACTTTTGGTGAGAAGCTGAAGTAATCTACCTGTTAAGGGATGTCAGGGGCAATAATTAAAAATGTAAGACTGAAGTTCATGGAACAAGTTGAAGTGAGAAATGGAGTATTCATTTTGTATGCACAAATAAAAGTCTCAAAGAATATGTATAGTAGCACGTTAAAAATAAAAATAAAAGGGGCATGTCCATTCATGGGTTATATTTTTGAAAACTTATTATTAGAACTTTATAGTTCTGTGATAAAAGATATAGACAGAAATACTCAGATGATATGCTTAAAAATCTTACTGAGTTTGGCAGTGAATTATACATAAGCATAATACCTGTTTAAATATGTTATGGAACACTCATATGATTATGTATATTACATTTATTAAAATGGCATCATTACATATTTTTTTGTTGGAAATATAAGTTGGGAGCAAATTGGTTCATTAATCATGTATGATGGCATGAATTTAGTAAACAGGAGTTGAAGATAAGTTCCGATCATGCTTAATTCACAAGTGAGTTTGTGTTCTTTTCTTCACAGTAAAATCAGAACTTAGGGTGCTTGATTTCAATTGTGAACTTGA
>JADRCD010199484.1:0-34272 GCA_019843815.1 Montemys delectorum | reverse complement strand
ACACACACACACACACACACACACACACACACACGCACGCACACGCACACGCACACACACGTGCGCGCGTTTTAAGTCAATTTATAATTTTGGGTTGCCCTACATACATATCTATCATAAACCACAGGGTTGAACCCACCTAAAACTTACTTTGCAATATAGTTTATCTCCAAAAGTTTCAAAACATTTTTATTTCTACCAGCATTTCTAAAGCACCTGATTATCTCATAATCTATGCCATAAAATAATGTTAAAATGTATTAGACCCTAAAGGAAAAAAATGGTCAAGTAGGGGTGGTGCATACCTTTAATCCCAGCATTTGGGAGGCAGGGGCAGGCAGATCTCTGAGTTCAAGGCCAGCCTGGTCTACAAGCAAGTTCCAGGACAGTCAGGGTTCAAAACCAACACAAAAAATTTACTATGCTTTAAAAAACAGGCAACATTATTCAATGGAAGAAAAAAAGCTAGATCCCAAATTGTGTAAACAAATCAACAGTTTTCATCTGTAATACCTAACTAATGTGTCCTGCCTATGCTAAACAACTTTGCTAACTCATTTCATTTTCAGAATAACACAATAAAGTAATTTATCCTTTTTCTGAGTCCAAAAACAAGAGTCCAAATAACTTGAGCAGCTCATCAAAGAACAAACCTAGGATGCAAATTCAACTCTAGCTTTAGATATTGATCTCCCTGTACTACAAAGATGGACTCATGTTTAACTAAGCCTGAGAAATTCATTGTTGGCTAGACTTAAGACTTTATCTATTAAGCATATTCTTAAGATATATAAGAGATAGTGAAAAAATAGCAAAGAAAATCAGATATTGAAAACCTACAATCCAAGAAATCCTACCACTTAGTTTACAGAACCAAAAGTTTACTAAATGTATGCATATTTTGAGAAAATTATAAATTAGTAAAATCTGAGCCCCTTAAAAATTAACACTATGTCCTACTAGAAGTCAATTTAAACAGTTCCATATAGAAATAAAACATAAAACATCTCAATTTTACTTAGGACATACATGTATCATAAAATGTATTTGCTGCCATACATGGCTTAAAGTAATGGCATCCTTAAAGATGTTATCAGTTTTAACAACTATTCTTTAAAAGGCAAAAAATGGCAAGAGCATATAAAATTGTCACTTCAAATAAAAATGTTAAGAAACAAAGGTCAATGTCAAACATTAACTATATCATGGGTGGGCCTGGAAGATTTATTATATTACTTTATGAAATGCCAAAATTTAAAACAAGTCACTTACCTCTTTATATTCATTTATTAGCTTAGTGAGACCATTCAAAAGCATAGGACCTAGTGGTTTAATCTTGATTTCTGGGCAACTTGAAACAAAGACAAAAATCAAGATATCCTTTCAGAAGATTATTAAAATATTAGCAATAAACAAGGCTGAACAGTATTTAAGAACTGACTCTTTCTAGAAATAAGACAAGTGACTCAACAGTAAAAGCCTGCACTACAGGCTTCCACAGAACCCAGGTGTTATTCAGCACCTACAGTGAGCAATTTACAAACTATTCACAAGCTGCCCCTCCAGCTCCAGGAGATTCAACAATTTCTTCTGGACTCTGCAGGGCATCACATACATGCCCACACAGACACATCCATATACATGTCATTTTAAATGATAAAAATAAATCTTAAAAGACTGGAACCCTTCTTACATAAACAAAAAATTATTTCGGAAAGATGGTAGAAAAATACCTGAAACTTGATTACTCTAAAAATTGAATAGTTAAGTAGCTTTAAAAATAAAATGAAACTTACGTTATACAAATGTGATGTACAAACTGCAGGGACAGTGTTCTTAACTTTGAGTTTGTATTTGTACCAAAAAGTCCATCATATACCACCTATGTGAAATGAACAAAGTCAAAGACAGCAATTAACAAATAACAATCTGGCATTTTCAAATAGCAGTCAAGATTAAAGAACAACCTCTGCACTACATACACCATGCTCCTCAAAGCTAATGTAATTTCTATATTGAATACACTTTATATTCAATACAATTTTAAAAGCTAAAATATTATTTACATATCCAACAATGATAATATAAGTTAGGAATTTATCAAGTTTTTTTCAGTTTCAGAATACATATTCAGTTAGAATTACTTATAGAATATACCTTCATTTACTATCACCAAGAAAATGAAGCCATGGCTGAGAGATAAAAATTCCCTGTGCTAGGAGACAGAAAAGCACATAATTGGAAGTCAAAGGCCAAGTCGTTGGAGTCAGTTCTCATCCTATTATGTGGGTTCTGAAGATCAAACTCAGGTTTCTTGGGTGTGAGAGCAAGCTCCTTTACCTGATAAGCCATCTTTTTCTTTTATTTGTTATTTTTAACAAATTTTTAACACCTCCCTCATAGCACTATTCCAAAGACTAAAATAATGGGTGAAGTTAAGAGTACAGAAGCTGGTATTCTTGTTATGTGCTCAGTAAATGGTGAATAGTTAGGAGTTTTTCCCTTATGGTCCCATCTCTTGCCATCTTTTTTCCCACACCTTGTATGTGAAGAAATCTCCTTATATACAGTTTTCATGAGTAGGTCTGTCTCATGCTGCTGCTTCTACCCATACCCAGCACAGACTCCCCTCTCCCGTAATAAACACCTCCACATGTCCTGTTATTCACTAAAGCATGCCACTGTGTCTAGTGCTCCAGATCCCACCTCGCTTTCCACTGAACACGCTCTTCCTTGTGCTTTCACTATGTGGTGGGCATCAGCTTCTACTGCAGTGCCTCTCCAGTCTATGGCCTGATGTTTATGTGTCCATTTCTTCTTCTAGGTGAGAAAGGCCTTAATTTCCCATGTCTAGAATAGATACCTTACCATTACAACAACTGCACCATTACAACAACTGCACATCTGTCTTGTTATCATAAACAGGAAAAATTGCCACAGGCCATCTTAGATATCAATCTCAAGGAACCATTTCCTAGGTAGTGTTCTGACCATTCTGACTCAGAAGACAGTATATAATATACATAAGTATCTGTCAGAAGTTTTGGATCAAATATTCATGTATCTCATAAGAGTTTAAATAATATTTCTAGTAATTTTGTGTTTTGAAAGTAAGTCCAGCTTTGAGTGTTTTTAAAACTCATTGCCCATCTTCCATACGATTCTTTTTTTCCTTATTCCCATTTCTAATGACAGGATTACCATTCTACTGAAGTTTATTCTGGCTTTCTCTCCCCCATCAGTCACACAGTCCTTCAAGCTGCTGTGCAGATGAGCCTCTTCTTCCCTGATACACCTTTGAGGAGACAGAGATATTCCACCTCCATTTTGAACAGGAAAATACACCTAACAATTGTATATCATATGTGGATCATAAATCTTTTTCTCTTCATAAAACATCAGCATTCCAATTAATCCTTTTATCATCTCACCATGTTATAAGATTAATGATTTTTAAATAACCAGGTCCAAAAATAGCCTAACAGTGGATTGTATTTTTATTGTTTCATTTTTTAATTTTTTTATATTTACTTATTGGAGGTGGAGCATCCCATGGCACGTGTGTGGAAGATCAGAGGGCAACTTGAAAGCGATCTGGCCTTCCATAATGTGGGTTCTGGGGACTGAGCTCAAGACTGCCAGGCTTGCCAACAAGCACCTTTACACACCTGGACACCTTAATGTGAAGAACTTCTATAATAATTCAGTAAAATTATGACTATCTTATCTGATACCAACACTTAAAAAATATCTCTTGCAGAAGTAGCATAATAGCAATTATAAAACCAGATACTCACTGCTAATTGATAAACCCAAAGTTATTGTTAAGTACTAACAGTAGCTTTAAGAACAATATAAACATGATGTTAGGTGTATGAATAATCTATCTAGCAGGTATTTTATATACATATGAGTGTATATATATAAAGGAAAACATAGGAGGTAATTTTTTTTTTCTTTTACAGACAGGGTCTTACACTGTAAACTCTGGCTAGTCTTGAGCTCATGGTAATCCTCTTGCTTCAGACTCAGACATGCTGAAATTACAGGTGTGAACTATTACATCTACTTGAAGAGATATCTTTGATATTAATATTTAATATTGGTATTTGATGAGTGTTTCACAGGACTCAAGAGATCTTCTTGTTTATATTTTAACACTAGCTACACAATAAATGAAGTCCAACTACACACTTATAAAATGTTTTAATTTTGACCTCTGCTGTGATACTTTTATTACAATTTGTTCTGAATGACTATGTAATTAAGAAACCTAATTCTCCCAAATGACCTTGTCTCCTGGTAAATTCTATGTGGTATGGAGTAGCAGAGTAATAGTTAACTCTGTGGATTCTTCCTTGTTCCCTAGAGGAAAGTACAAGTTTGTGCAATCTTGTAAGTTCAATCATTTACTCCTGTTTCATAGCTGATAGAAAATTTTTATTAGCAAGTTGTCCTCTTATTTACACATGCAATCATCACAGCATCAATGCCCTCTCTACCCACCCACAAAATAAGTAAACATAAAATTTTTTAAATACCTAAAAATAATCTGAGGAAGAGCAGACCAAGACAGTTGTGCAGTCCTGCATCCCTGGTTCCCAATATCACACACCAGGCCACAACTGTTAATCTGCAGCAACCAGTTGGGACTCAGTGCAGAGGATACATGCCACCACTGGGCACAGCTTGGGGGTGTGGGGGTAGGGGTTTCTCCTGCCCTCACTGTCACCCCTGCAGCCACCATGGAACATCTGTAACAGTCCAAACCCAAGCCTGAGACAGAGCACTGCCCTGGTGCAAACAGGAATCTGCAGAGCCCACAATATCTCCAGAATAACTGACAAAAAGCAGGTCTCATGGGAAGATGCTTTTAAAAGAATCATGAAATTGGAAGAAAAGATTGTGGAGAATCTACTAAGGAAGATGACAGTTTTGAATAGGGCCACCACTACCTCTCCCTCTGCTGGAAACAAAGTACAGACCACAGTGCTGCCTACAGGCTGAAAGCACAAGGCCATGCCTGGTGAGCTATGCAGGCAGCTGACACCAAAGACAGAGGAGTGTGCAGTGGCCTAGAGCTTGCTTGGATCCTGTCCCCAGATGCCCTGCATAGCATAGCAGTAAGACCACCCTGACTCTGGGGTACAGCAGGGTATCTGAGACGAGTTTCTGTGACAGTCTGGTATTTATTGTGTTTTAGAAACCAGAAATCTTAAAACAGACCAATGCACTGAGTATTTATATATAAAACTGTTTAGAAACATATATTATACATACATACACACACACACACACACACACACACACACACACACACACACTGTGATATACTACAGTTTGCAATGCCACTTAAACAAACAAATATGCAAAGGAGAGGTCTGTGTTGTCACTAAGGCCCATGATGGCAACCCTGGTCAGAAACCAAGTAGAAGTCCAAGATTCATGTCACAGCTGATGTAAAGGGCAAGGAAGCTTCTTTTGCAGTGGTATCAATGACTGCAGACTCAGTTGAGAAGGAGAGACATAGAAGACTTCTGTGACTTCTCTCCCCTACCTCACACCCACAAAAAAAGTCATTGACAAATTCATTAAAGAGGACTCTTAAATTATGATAAGATTCTGAAGCATAGCGCTTTACAGGTGATGGCTTCAGGGGGTAGGGGTGGAGAAGGACTAATTTCTTTAAGGGACTGTGAGTATATGAGCAACATAAATTGGACTTGGTCTTTCTCTCTTTCTTTCTTCTTTGGGGGGGTAAGGTCACAAAGGTATGGGGGGATGGACCTGGGAAGATTGAGAAGTGAATATCATCAGGGTATATTATGTGAGACCCCCAAATAATAAATAATATGTTGGAAAAAAAGGTATTAGAAAGCTATGTACCAATATCTTTTTGTGAACATTAATACAAAAGATAAACACTCCTTACTCAAGTAGCTAGTAAGCCAACTTCACATCAGTTATTATACACCACTACTGAATAAGATTGTTGCCAGCACAGCAGGTAAAGGCACTTGCCATGCAAACCTAGCAACCTGAGTTAGATCCCAGGAATCCACATAAAGGACTCCATTGAGGTGCTTAGTGATGACCACACATGCAACATGTCACATGTACCTTCCTACTTAAAATACACACACACACACACACACACACACACACACACACACACATAAATAAGGTTTTTTTCAGCATAAAACACTTAGCTTTTGAAGATAAAGAAGTTTCACAGGCAAAATCTTTGCTATACTAATCCATGTTGACAGAATAAGAAAAATACATGGTTGTTTCAACTTATGCAGATGTATAAAACTCCTCATCTTTACTTAATAAAAACATTCGATCAGAAATAAAAACAAATTACATTAACATTCTAAAATCTCTGAAGAAAGCAGAGGAAGATGGCCACTGAGTTAAGATCTTGCAAATCACCTTACAGACACAAAACTGCCCTCAGAAGAACTAAGGAAACAAGGTGCCCATAGTGCCTGCTTTGATTATAACTCGAAGACAAAGACAAAAAAGATGAAGAGGACAACAAGGAAAAGGAGCAGGCACAATGAAAGAGGCAGAGAGAAGTATTTATTAGCTTCATCTTTCACCTAGAACCAGAAAAATAGGAAGGTTTAGGAAGGTTTCTTGCTTCAAATAAGGCAAAGGAATTAAGTACAGGCCTTAATTTTGAAATCCAGTAATAGCCCACAATTACAACAACCCCAGGACTAATGCCACTATTTATCATTAACTTCAGATTGAGCTACTGGAATTACAATTGAAAAATCTTTATCGCCCCTGCAACCTCTAGGTGTACAACAGGAGGCAAAATTCCATCAAGAGTCCCAAAGCTACCTTAAGATATCTTGGAGGTCAGTTCCATGCCCACAATGGTACAAATTAAAAGCCCTGTAACAGCTACTCCTGATCTGGAGCCATTATACCTGTCCCAAAATAAGGCAAAGACCTGACTGAGTCTAAGGAAAACCTAATTTTGCCTCACATCATTGACATCCTGAAGTTGGCCTCAAATATACATATCACAGCTTCTCAAGACTATGCAATTCACTGTAGCTATCTGGCTTAAGTGCATCAGTAAAGGAATTCTGCTGTGAATACTATCCAAAACTCAGGCAGCATAATAGGGTGTGATATCTCATTTGCTGTATGGAACAAAGCAGTCAGCCCTAGACTTTGTTAGCTGTTGGAGGCTCTGGGACAAGCCGATGCTAAAACCATATGAGTCCTCATCTACCAGTCTTCTAATCCAGCCCTTATCACCTACTGCTGACTGCAGCATTCTTCGGCCACCAGTCCACCTGAGCAACAGACAGACCACAACAATTTGGAGAGTACTCCTCCCTTAGTACCTACTTTAACAGGGTGTGGGGCTTGGGAAATGACAGAGTGACAACACTAGTGACCACACGCATGGCACAGATGCATTAAGAATGGCTTTTCTCCAGCTGACTGATTCAGACAGATACTTACATCCAACCATAGAGTGATGGCGGGGACCCCTGTGGTTGAATTAGGAAAAGGCTGGAAGAAGCTGAGGAGGAGGGCAACCCCATAGAAAGACCAGAAGTCTCAACTAACCTGGACCCCTGAGATCTCTCAGACACTGAGCCACCAACCTGGCAGCACACAGGAGCTGGTCCAAGACCCCTGACACATACAGCAGAAGCTGCCTGGCCCTCAGTGGGACAAGATTCACCTAACCCTCGAGAGACTTGAGGCCCTAGGGAGTGGAGAGGCCTGGCCTGGGGGAAGAGGAGGGACAGGGCATCCTCTTGAAGACAGTGGAGAAGAGGAACGGGATGAGGAATTTGTGGGAGGGCAGACCAGGAGGAGGGCAACAACTAGACTGCAAAAAAATAAAAACAATTTAAACAAAACAAAACAAAGAACAGCTTGTCCCATCACCATTATTCTTTCCAGAGCTGGGCAATACCCTAATGTGCCTGAATGACAGGCTGGTGGGTGTAGATGAAGAATCTCTCCTCCCCTGGCTCCGGCCTGTAAAAGGCCACCAGTATGCACTGTTCCCTGTCTCTCCCTGAGCAGTACACAGAAGACTGTATAGGAACAAACCAGAGTCTGAATGGTCTTCTACTATCAACGACAACACACGAAGAGCAGACTTTTTACTGCTCCTTCATTCCTTCTCTAGTGCTGTGAAGGGACACCATGACAAGGCAAACTATAAAATAAAACATTGAATTGGGAGCTTGCTCAGAGGCTGCATCCATGACCATCATGACAGGGGTCATAAAGGCAGGCAGGCAGATAGGCATGGCGCTGAAGCAGCTGCTGAGAGCTTACATATGATCCACAAGTTGGAGAGAAAGGGGGAGAAAGAGGGAAGGGGTAAGGGGACAAGGAGGGGGAGGGAGAGGAGAGGGGGAGGGAGAGGGGAGGGGGAAGGGGAGGGGGGAAAGGAGGAGGAGACTGACTGACTGACTGAGCCCAGTATGGCTTATGAAATCTCAAAGCCCACCCCCAGAGTGACATATCTCCTCCAACAAGATTACACTTCTTAATCCTTTCCAAAACAGTTCCACCAGCTCAGGATCAAGCACTCATTATATATGAGCCGAAGGGGCCATTCTCATTCAAACCACCACATAGTATGATGGCTAATCTTGATTATAAACTTGGCTGGAAAGAAAGGCTCTCACTGAGAAATTGTTTCCATTACATTAGCAAAAGGAGTCCTATAGACCCTCACCGGCTACTGGTATTGCTATTAATGTGCCTTCAGAAGTGGACAGTAAGATCAAATTGCTGAAGACACCCATACCTGAGTAACAAGAGCATGGCAAAACTCAGGTTTATAATAGACCTGCTAGCTTCATCCCAACCAGAGAACTTTTGAAAAAAAAAAAAAATGTGTTGTGCAAGCTCCTGGAAAAGTCATGTAATCACTAATCGTGTCTAGCTATAAGCCCAGCAAGCTACACATACAAACTCACTGTGGTTATGACAGCATGCACAAACCCTGTGCTAGCCAAAATGAGACCAAATCCCAGCAAAGAGGAGGAGTTAGGCACACAATTCTCCTAGCTGTGGAGCTATTAACATTTATGAGCTGTTAGGAAAGGAGATGGTATGCTCTAAGAGCACAGCTCCCGGTAAGTCAACTACTCTCTAGTAGTCTACTACTACACTTCCAAAAATATTAAGGCAGGACAAACTGGTCTTGGTTTTTATTTTTTTTATTTTTTATTTTTAAAGGATACAAGTTAAAAGGGTAGAGAAGCAGGGTGTTAATCTGGGGAGAGTTGATGGAGTAAATATGATCAAAACACATTATATGAAACTCTAAAAGAACTAATAAATAATTTTTAAAGAAATAATGGAAGCTCACAGCATGGAAGGGAAAATATAAGTCATAAATCTAATTAAAGGACTAATATCAAGGATACAGACAGACTCCTTAACGTAAACAAAAAGTTCCAAACTATACTTGAGAGAATGGGCAGAAAGGATAGCTTAAGCCAATACTCTGCTTCCCCTACCCTCTTAACTTTGTATCCTTTAATAAAAGGCTCAAGATAGTTTGTCCTGCCTTAATATTTTGGGGAGTATAATAGTAGACTACCAGAGAGTAGTTGACTTAGCAGGAGCTGTACTCTTAGAGTAAACCATCTCCTTTCCTAGCAACTGATAAGTGCTAAGTTAGAAATCAGGCTAAGCAAGGTAACAAGCCCCCATCTGAAAAACAAAACTAGAAGGGGAGAGTGCTGGGAGGTGGGGAAGGAAGGACAACGGGGAGGGAGTAGGAGAGGAAGAACACAATAAAAAAAGCACACTACACAGAAACGTGGCATCACATCCACTAGGGAGGCTACCATCTCCCTAGGAAACTCCCTGGAAAACTAAGTGTTACTAAGCATATGGAGAAAGACTGAATCATATACAGCCAACAAGAAACATAGTATGGTAACTCTTCAAAACCTGAATATTACCAAATAATGAAACAATTTAGAAGCAGAATTTATTCATAAAAGAACTGAGAACAAAGTTCCAAAGAGATACCTGAACATTCATGTTCATGGCAGCATTATAAATGAAAACTAAAATGTAAAATATGCCAGGATCCAAATAAAAGAATAGGACATTTAGATTTGGAAAAGAATGAAATCCTAACAGGTGACTGCTATAGCAGACAGACTTCAATGACACTGTACTGAGTGAAACAAGCTGGTCACAAACAAATACTATTAAATTTCACATATAAGAAGTTCCTAGAGAACTGAAATTCAGAGACAAAAGCTAGAATAATGATTGCCAGGGGGTAAAGGACAATGGCAATGTTTCATAAACACTGAGTTTCAGTTTTACAAGATGAAAAGAATTGAAGCAATGGGAGTTTTAAAGCCAGTGTAATTGTATTAAATGACTAAGACAGCAAATGTCAAGTACATTATATCACAATTTTAAACAAGAAAGAAATAATTAATATAAATAAATTAGGTTACCAGAATATTCGTCTTGAGGGTTGAGGTAGACATAACTTGGTTAAAAATGAGATCTTCTGTGAAGGATCTAGTACCCTTTACCCACCAGGTACCCACCCATCCACCCCGTATAATAATTTCCCACTACAAAGATAGTTAGGTCAACACAGAAGATAGACTGAATGGAGGCCAGGAGACAAGGGGGAAGACTTCTGCAGTCACTGGGTCAAGAAGAAACAGTGAGTTAATATCTATAAACACAGAAGGTGAAGACTTTGTGAAGACAAAGTCAGAGCTGCCCACTGCCTCTTAATTACATAACTATTTATAATGATAATATTTTTGAAGTTACACACACACTAGTTTGTTTGGTTTTTTATTTGTTTTGTTCTATTCTACTGTTGTTTGTTTTGTTTGTTTGTTTTACACAGGGTTTCTCTGAGTAGCCCTGGCAGTCCTGGAAGTCACTCTGCAGACCAGGCTGGCCTTGAATTCACAGAGATCTGCCTGCCTCTGCCTCCCAAAAGCTGGGACTAAAGGCATGTACCACCATCCTCCAGCATAATTGTGGTTTCTTATAGTGCTGGGCAATCACAGAAAACTAGTATGGATGAAGCTACCATCATATTCAAAGTACATTTTTATAAAATAATTTATACAGTTACAATTAAGATAGAAATAAAATTGTTAGTTGTGTTATATACATCAGCCTACTTCCTGAATTCCATTTTTTTTTTCCGGCAAGTAAAGCTATTTGTTCAAACCATTTTTCCCCACTAGACAATAGAAATTACCTGAATGTTAGCTGGGAACATTTCAGCAGCTTGTCTAGAACGCAGGAGATGAGGAACAATCTTTAACTTCACTCTGGTACTGACTGGGTCTCTTTTGAGCTCTGGCTTTAGAACTGCTCCCTGAGAAAAACATGTTTAGTTATAACAACATTTTAAAATTACCTCTAAGGGTACTGAAGATCCCTAGGTCCTGGAGAGAAGGCCTACTAGTTTAAAAGCACTTGTTATTCTAACAGAGGAACTGGGCTTAATTCCCAGGGCCCAAATGGTGGCCATAACTTTAGCTTCAGGGAATTCAGCGCCTTCTTCTAGCTTCTGTAAGAAGCAGACACCCACGTGGTAAGCACACAAAACATACAGGCAAAATACTCATACACATAAAACAAAATAAATATTTTTTTTTTTAAAAATTGCTTTAATTACTGAAGATTCTAAAAGCTCTTACTTATCAGTATCACCTACTAGCAACTGTTACATTAAATATTAAAAAACTAAGAAATCTGTGCACTGGCTGGTTTTGTGTGTCAACTTTACACAAGCTGGAGTTATCACAGAAAAAGAATCCTCCGTTGAGGAAATGCCTCCATGAGATCCAGCGGTAAGGCATTTTCTCAGTTAGTGATCAAGCGGGGAGGGCCCCTTGTGGGTGGTGCCATCCCTGGGCTGGTGGTCTTGGGTTCTAGAAGAAAGCAAGTTGAGCAACCCAGAGCAGGCAAGTCAGTAAGTAACATCACTCCATGGCCTCTGCATCAGCTCCTGCTTCCTGCCCTGCGTGAGTTCTAGTCCTGACTTCCTTTGGTGATGAACAGTAATGTGAATGTGTAAACTGAATAAACTCTTTCCTCCCCAACTTGCTTCTTGGTAATGATGTTTGTGCAGGAATAAATACCTTAAGACAAATTTGAAACATCAATAAATTAATATATTTTAACAAGTAATATTTTCCTTTTAAAAGACAAACTTTTAAAAAATGCACTGAAGAGCAGAATCATTTTATATTTTTTGGAAGCATCTAGAAAAGAACTGGGTTTTTCCATACTCTATTCGAATTGCTGTGGTAGCTGTTTTGCTTGATGGGATAAATCCCGGCTTGCACAGACACATAGTGAGAAAATAAGGATGATTTTTGTCCTTTTAAAAAGTAATTGTAGATCTTTGATTCTAAACCAAACTTAATAAATGATGATTTCTTAAAGCCTAATTGTAACTTGGAATTAAAGCCAAATTGGTGAGCTCCTGCAGATGCTGTTAATAAAATTCCACTATCTGTCTTACAGTTTGGATAGGGTCCCTAGGTTGTATGCTTTTATAATATCACTGATTGTCTAGAAAATACTGCTTTACTGAGTTAAACAAATATATCAGCATAAAATACCCCCAATGCATATTTTTAAAAAATATTTCTTGTAACATCAATCTCTTCAGGAAATATAGTTAAGTTAACTAAGTCAATGAGTTCAAATTTCCTATAATTCTAATATTTCCTTGTAAGCTCAACTTTTAATATTCCAAAAAGGAGGGGGGAAAGGCATTGATATGTTCTTTTTCTTTTGAGAGAAAGGGTCTGTCAAAATACCAGTCACAATATATATAGCTTATGTATTTATTCTTCAAGTAAAATAATTTCTAATGCTTCATGAAGATATTCTTAAGATAAAACACAATTACTCTACCTCCACTCTCCCCTCTCTCACTCTCCCTCCTCCATTTGTGTCTTCCTCTCCCTCTCTTCTTCCTCCAAAAATATATGGTGTATGGCTTTGCTTTGATCTGTGGTATAAGCCCATACAATATATATCCACCACTACTCCTATAACATTAATGTAAATATCAACATAAAAAAACCTGACAATGTCTTGCCTTTACAGATCCTCTAAAAAGTTCTTTGTGACTCCAAAGAAATCAACAGACTGTACTCTATCCAATTCTTGCATTTTCTACACAAAGAATATGAAGCAGAGGGAAGTTGAACAATTAGCCAAATCTCTCTTCCTAACACATTTGTTTGTGTACAGACACTCAATGCTACAATCCAGGGGTCTCAATTCATTGTTCTTTCTGCTAAACCAATTTAATCTAACTAGAACTATTAACTCCTACTTATGATTTTAAAAGAAAGCAACCAAATACACAAATCACACTGTATGTTTGGACTGGCACAGTGAAAAGACCTTATTAAGCAATGATCTTACTTTGAGGCTGCAGAAACAACCTTTTATTCTAGATTCTAAACTAGAGAGTAGTAAACTATAGCTCATAGATCATACATGGCCCACATTCCTTTTATATTTTTAAATGGAAAAAATAAAAAATAATATTTTGTAGCCCATGAAAATTATATGACATTCAAGTATCAGTATTCACATTTTTACTGAAATATAACCACGTACATTCAAACCTATACTGCCTACTGCTTCTTTCGGGGTTATAGAAGTTGAGTAGTTATAGCCTCAGAGACTTTAATGTCTCAAATGCCCAAAATAATTGCAGAAAGTTTGTAGATACTTCATCTATATAATGTATTATCTACATTGAAAACACCAGATCTATTAAACTCATCTTTCAGGAGTTTAATTCATACAGACTAATATGGCTTAAAACTAGTAACTCAAAAAACATGGATTCAGCTTACAAACTAGGGGAAATATAAATACAGTTCATGTAAACATAATGCTTTTTATGCTGATGTGAGACTAAATCAAAGCAACTTACCTCTTTTGTTTTCAGTGGTATATCCCCAAGGTACACCTTGTACATCTTATTAATGATGGCAGGATTATTCCAATCAATTAAGCTATGGAAGATTTCAATAGAGATAGTTAAAATTACTTTTGTTCCCATTTCAATGATTAAAAAAATTACCCTAATATTTGTAATCAAAGAAAAATGTGAGAAACACACAAACTGAGTTGACAACTGATACTGTGGAGGTGATTACTGTCAAACTTAACTTTAAAAACTACAGCTCACTCATCCTGCTCTTCCTTCTTGACTCAACAGATTACTGCAGCAATGGCCCAACTCGGCACCACAAGTGGAGGGAAAAAACTGGACAAAGTTCCTCCACGGGTAGGTCAGGGCCAACACCATAGAGTAACTCAGCAGAGCAGACATATACTGCACTTGTTCCAAAAGCCTTAGGTCAGCCGTTGATGCTTCTTTTTAACCATTCAGAATTTTAAAATGATAAACAACAAAATGGTTTTATGCTTCAAATACTCACACCCTAGGAATCTTGGAAGCTATTGTATTTCTCCAATTTTGCTCTTTGATTCCTGGTATCATGCAATCCCTCATCTAACCCAATAGCTTCAATATCTAATTCTGAGAAGTCACAATGCCATTTGTCACAGAGATGCACTCCTATCTGGGCTCTATAAAGAAAAGGTGAGTTGGGTTATAGAGACTGGATAAAAAATAAATATCTATCCCATCACCACCACCACCAAAGTGGGCCTCATTCACTAATTTTACAAGCCTAAGAAGAAGCTCTTTCATTTCATCTGACTGCTAAAGTTCGCCCATGCTTTCTTCTGACTCTTAACATTTGCTCTGCTTTCCACTTATGCTGTTTAACAGCTTCTCTGAGCCATCTCTTTCATCATCCACTGAGGAAAAATTTCACTGTTCCTCTTATTTAGCTTTACCATTTTTTTTAAGGTTTACTTTTCTGACTGTTTTGTTGTTGTTGTTGTTGCAATTTTTTATTCATTTGTTTTTTCAGACTGGGTCTCTCTGTGTGGCTCTGGCTGTCCTGGACTGGCTTTCTAGACCAGACTGGCCTTGAACTTCCAAAGATCTGCCTGCCTCTGCCTCTGCAATGCTGGGATTAAAGGCCTATGCTACCACCCACCACCTGGCACTGTCTTCTCAGTATGACAGCCACCGACTGCTGTGATAGCTTTTTCCAGATTCTAATAGCTTGACAGTACAGCTAGGTGGTAGAAAAAGAACAACAGAAACTATATCTGTAGAGATACTTTGAGCTTTTTTTTTTCCATTTTCAAAAAATGGTTACCTATGCCTCCCCACAGAATTTTAGAATGTTAATGTAATCTTATGGTATAATGTACTTAAGAATTACACTTACACTTCCAACAATAAAATCTCAATATGGTATAAAGAATAAGGCCAGTTCAAACTTAAAAGTTTCTAAGGAAGAACTTTAACACTCCAAAATTCATTCCCTTAAATGATACCAGAAATGCTCTATGTTATAAGCAATAAGAAAAAATTGAGACTTGAAAGAATGTTAGGAAAAAAATGTATTTCAATTCTCTTAATCTACTCTAGCAAAGTTAAGCCTGGCTTTCAAATTCAACCAATACAAGACATGAGCAAAATTAAGATTTGCCCCTCTCCTTAAGCTGTGGGTCAAGACTCCTATGTGAGCATCACATCACTAAATATGGGGTCATAACAAATTTTGAGTAGTAAAGTTTCTAAACATGGAACAATCACAACTTTACTCAAAATCAAACATGAATGAATCCAGTGTTTCTGGCAGTGCTGACTTGACTTAGGTCGCATCATGCAGCTTCCTTGCAGCCTTGGTTCTGAATGCTTAACATGGAGATTTTGCTGAATTTGGTATCAATCCACACTACACAAGCATGACTGAAACCTATTAAAGACTAGCATAGGTTATAAATGTCACTGTTCCTACTGTATACTCCATCTCTTATAGAAACTGGGTTAAACATAGAAAACAAAACTTCTATTTTTTCCTACCATCATTCCTCAGTATGCAAATATCAAATGAGTCTATCTTTGAACTGTATCATATTAGAATATTTGACTAAAATTTGCCGAGTTGCTGACTTGAGTTTAACTTTAAAAAAAAAAATTGTAAGAGTTTTGGCATAGGATTAGGACAGAATTCTCAAAATTTCTAGATGCCTTAAACTTCCTTCGACCATTTTGTACTGAGTAGGAAAAGCAAGAGTTCTTAACAATAACCATTATAAAATCAAAATAGCAACCAATTCTAAAGCATGTTAAAGATGTTCTTAAAGTATCAAATATCCAGCCAAGATTTAATTCTATGTGTAAATTCAAACAAGCCTATCCATCTCATTAATAAAAAAAATTGATTTCCTCATAAATGGAAAAATTGTATATATAGCAAAAATTGTTTTAAATGAGTTTGATTTACTGCCTGCAAATGTTTGCTCTCAAAATCTATTTCATACAATACATATCCACAGTCACATAAAAAAAAATTCTCAAACAAAAAGGATCATACAATATATATCCACAGTCACATAAAAAAATCTCATACAAAAAGGACCAGAAACCAAAGAATCACTTAAAACATTTAGGAAGCCCTGCTATATGCCATTTCATATGCTCTTTAGTGGAAGCCACTCCTAGCCACTACCATTACCTACCCAAACACTGCAATGAAACAAACGAAGGTTCAGTAAGTTAATTTCCTTATTTATTAGACCTCTTTGCACTTTCTTCTTAGAGGAAACAAAGTAAAATACATATAACAGTTATAAAGTTTTATGGCATTTTCACTATTTCTCTGTCTTACAAATGTTATTTTAACAAACTATATGCATTCAACCTTCGGGACAGGGAACCACATATCTGTAATCCTCAGTAGGCAGAGACTCGAGGGCAGAAAGACTAAGGACAGCCTAAGCTATATAATAAGACCACCTCAAAGTAAACCAGACTAAAAGCTCATGAGTTAAATTTTAAATGTACATACAGGATCTCACTATGGAGCAAAAGCTAACTTTGGACTAAGATCTTCCTGCTCCTATCTCCCAAGTGCTGAATTCTGTGACATAAGGTATTCAGGTGTTTTTATTTTTCAATAACTATAGGATATGATATAATAACTAAAGTTATAACATTTCTAAATATATTTTTCTTCTTTTGAATGATGTTAGAACACAAATTCCCAGATTTACTGTGTACATATATATATATGTGTGTGTGTGTGTGTGTGTGTGTATCTGTGTATATATGTATGTGTGCAGATAGATAAATAGATAGATCTTTCTAATGACTCACTGTTCAAATAGGACATAAGATACAGTACTTCTGCAGAAATTTAAACGGATTTTACCAACAGCTATATACCTGTATTTAACTATAGGTACAAACTACTCATTTTCCATTGATTTTTATTTCATACACAGAGTATTTCTCTAAGTCTATCTACTATTTCTATCTCTTTTCAATGTAGATTTAAGTTTTACTCAGCAATTCTTTCCATAAACCTGATTTTTACTGTAACAACCATAATACATACGCATTCATTATTAAAAGTGATCTGAACTGGTTTGAAATGGAAGAAAAATCAAAAGTTAATTATTTCTTGGGTCTATCATTTTCAACATTAACTTTCAGTTTATTTGCCAAGCAGAAAAGTTTATTTCTTATGATGGCATTCATATATTTTCAAATAGATGGTTTTTTTTTTTTTTTTTTTTTTTTTGGACACAAAATTTTGCTCTTGGGTAAACTTTATTAACTTACAACTAAGAATGTGTCCTAGTTTCCTACGCTGAATACATCATTTCATTAAACCCTGCAAAGTTTTAAGAACTCTGGTCTTTTGGCCCTGTGAAGGTTCTATGCCCCAGTGTAGGGGAATGCCAGGGTCGGGAAGTAGGAGAGGGTGGGGTGGTGAGCAGGGGGATGGGGGAGGGAACAGGGGATTGTTTTAGTTTCTGTTTGGGTTTTTTTTTTCTTAATTTTATTTTCTTTTTCTTTTTTCTTTTGGAGAGCAACCTGGGAAAAGAGATATTGTAAATAAAGAAAACATCTAATAATAATTAAAAAAAAAAAAAAAAAACCTCTGGTCTTTTGATTTTGAAAGCTTAACAAGTAAGTAATTACCTCTGCTTGCTTTTCAACTCCAGGTCTGCGGCTGTTGCCACACTATGGCGTGTGTCACTAGAAGCAATCACCAGGTGGAGAACAGCTTCAAGTTCAGGCACCTGTTCAGCTTCTATAAATTTCACTATGCCCAATTTGCACTGCAGATAAGTGAAGGGGAGGAGAAAGAAGGGTCAGAGAAACAATGAGCAGTCACTAAACTATTGTCTAACATAACAACATGGTCATAAGCCATGGACTAATGTAACAGTAGAGCTCCTACTTAGGTTTATAATGTGCCAGACACTACACTAAATATCATAACTATTCACAATTTCATTTAACCCTCACAATCTATGAGGTAGATATTATTACAAACATTTTTAGATGAAGAAACTGAGGCAAGGCTTAAGATATTAAACTACACAACAAATGATGAAGGTAGGCTTCAAAGACAAGTCAACAAAATGACAAGAGTCTCCCTACTAGGTGACTCGACCTTCCTAGACAGATGAGGACTTAACATCTCTGTCTGTATCCTCCAGGTGAGAGGTGATACATTACAAACAAAGTGTTTGATGAATGCTCCTGAGAAAAATTTTGAACTCACATTTCACAGCTTTACTCTACTGTTAACATATACATTCTTGTCCTCTATCTTAAGACTAAAAATAAAAGACATGATTTCAACCCCACTCTAGTCAATCCAAGTGCAACTCCATCCAAGAGCAGTGTTTAAACTACCATGCTCAGTGAAGCACAACAGATTTTAAGAAGAACTTTCTGAAATGTGAAAGAGCTATGAATTTCACTACCAATCATTTTGGGGCAAATATACCTGAAAAGTAAAACTTTATCCTCACTTTAAAAAACAGTTACATAATAATTCTCGGATGTATGAATTAGGAATGATAAAATATATAAGTATTAAATGAGAAAGAAATTTTTAAAAATTAAATGAAAAAGAATGCCAATTAAAAAAGTGTAGCTGATAGCAAAAGGGCCTTCTCAGTATAATTTAATTATAATAAGAGACACAGTTTGAAAGGTGGAGGAGTCATTAACATAAACTGCAAAGGGGATAGTTATAAAAGTCAAATACACAGTACATAATGAAAGTGCACTAAAAACTAAAAATGACAAGAGTCTCATCAATAAAAGACAAGTTAAAACATAATACATAATTAAAGTTTACACAAGCAGTAAAAGGACAGATTTTCCTTTAATCTTCAAAGACTATGTAATAAAAAGACTAAACTATTATGTGGCAAAGAAAAAAGTATTATATAAAACTGTTAGACAGACAGACAGAGACAGACAGACAGAAGGCAGATTATTATGCTGTTTCCTGGAGGTGCTGTGGATTGAACTCAGGAACCTAACCCGCCTGCTAAGCACTCTACCATTGAGCATTCTTTGGGGAGGTTTTGTTGCTTCGGGTTTTTCGTTTTTTGTTTTTTTTTTTCTTGAATAAGTGTCTGAAATAAACTGTGCAGCCAAGAATGACTTTGAACAGCTTGAATTTCCTTGCCTTCACCTCCTGAGTGCTGCATTACAAACATGCACCACCATGTCTTAAGTCATGGAATGCCAGGACTCAACCACAGCTTTATGCATGCTAGGTAAACTCTCTCCTCAACTAAGCTACATACCCCACACCCCTCAATTCTACTCCTGACTACTTAAACCTTTACCTTTATAATCAGAAAAAAATAAATTTTTTTTAGTTAAAATAAAAATGGGTAATATGCAGCCAGGCATGGTGGCACACACCTTTAAGCCCAACACTCAAAGGAGGCAGAGGCTGGGGGACTCTGAGTTGGAGGCCAGCCTGGTCTACAGAGAGAGCCCAAGATAGCCAGGGCTACACAAGCAAACCCTGTCTTGAAAAGGAGGGAGGGAGGGAGACAGAGAGGGACAGACAGACAGACAGACAGACAGACAGACAGATAGACAGAGAGAGACAGAGACAGAGACAGAGAGAGAGAGAGAGAGAGAGAGAGAGAGAGAGAGAGAGAGGTGACTTTACTTGGGGAAAAAAAGTATTAAAAATTAAGAAGTTTTTGTTTTTAAAGCTAAACTATTCATTTCAGCACCAGATTATGAAACAGACAAAACATATACAGAAACCTTTAAATTCATCAAACAATGACCAACTTAAGACTATAAATGAACAATAGCAGTAACTCATACTCTCCAGTATATTCAGCTTTAAGCCTCACAAAGGCCTAGGTTCAGAGTCTGGTAACAGAAAAGAGACCCTGGTGAATGTCCAAACTTCTATATCTTTTAGAAAAGGAGCTAAATTTTGCTACCTCATTATTTGCTGTGAGGATTAAATGAGATAGTGTACTAAAATGACCCGGTACAGTGCCTGCCATAGTTCATACTCAGAGTGGTTTCTAGACTCACACACTATGGCTTGGGGGGGGGGGGGAGATAAAAGGCATATAAGCATGAAGTAAATCCAATTGTAACCCTCACTGAACATAACACTCTAAATTTTGAGTGGCAAGAATGCCCTACTTGCTTCTTTTTCCCTCTCCTGAAAACACTTTTGTCAATGATCACTTACATTCCCAAAAAGAAAAGGATCAAATCATTGAGACTGCTATGGAGAAATAAAGGAAGGATTGGAAGACTAACCCATGTTGCTTGAATTCCAAAATAATTACATACTGATTTCTGTTCTTCCCTGAGGTGCCTGATGACAGACACAGGGAGGCACCTTCTCTGTAGAGCACCAGTCATTTTTAAAAGCTGCTCAGAGAACATCTGTGTCCTGTTTAAATCCAGAATAAAATTCTTAATGCCAATTTTAAAACCCCAAGAAGAAATATAAAAGGGAGTCATGCTTTTCCCCACATTGTCACTTGTGAAGTATAGAGGTTCCTCACTTTACACAAAATGTACAGTCCTAAAAATTGAATAATGAAAGATAAATTGTATTTTAACTCAAAGGAGCTACATAATTAAGACCTATAGTTATAAATTAAAATGACAGAAAACTGAATTTGCTCAATATAAAATGGGTTGTGCATAGTACTTGAAAGATGTGAACAATGTTAGAAAGACAAACGATCATTTCCCACTCCCCCCTATCCCTAGGGCTTTAACAAATAAATGACAGGAAAATAATTTGCTCCTTTCCAACATATTCTTTAGAGAACCTGAATATACAGGAACTACATTGCACATGCTTCCATGAACTTCATAGGGGCAAGTGTTCAGGGCCACTAACTTCTATAAAGAGTAAACTGCGATACCTGTTCCAACTGTTCAGGTGTCCACGGGTTATCACCAATAACTCGTTTAGCCGCATAAAAGCTCATTCCTGGGGGAGGCTGTGGGATTCCAGAACCTCCCCCACTGTTTGAAGAAGAACCCTGTGATGAAGATGAATTTTGGCGACTCTGGGATTCATTTAAAACATATCTGAAAAGGAAATAAAACTTTAACTCTCTATAAAAACATGACTTTGTATATATATGCATATATACATAAAACACTCAATCACACACTGTCCTTGTACAGTATTATGCTAGAGCTATGGTTTCTAACCTTTGCATCTCACCCCCTTTGGAAGTAAAATGACCCTCTCACAGGGCCACCTAAAACTATCAGAAAATACAGCTATTTACATTACAATTCATAATAGTAGCAAAATTAGTTATGAAGTAGCAACAAAAGCAATATCATGGTTGGGAGTCATCACAACATGAGGAACTCAATAGAGTCACTTTTAGCACCGCTGTGCTAGAGGAACAACTAAAATAAAAATTTCCACACAAGAATCACTTTGTTATTATTTTGGTTTTGGAGACAGGGTTTCTCTGTGTAGCCTTGGCCATCCTGGAACTCACTCTGTAGACCAGGCTGGCCTCAAACTCAGAAATCCGCCTGCCTCTGCTAGGATTAAAGGCATGCAGCAACACTGCCCAGCAACATAAAAAATCTTAAAGGTATCTATATCTTCAGCAAGTTAATCAGAAGAACCTAACACTCACGGTGATAGTTCAATAAGTGAACTACAAAATGTTTACTCCATTTCCAAGTATATATTATTGTCTGATAAGTTGGTATAGACTCACTACATTTTGATTTTTTAATGACAAATACAGATATAAGCCTGTTGACCCCACAAGGCTTATGGTTAGTGTTGTTCTATGTACCAAACAAAGCTTTTACAGTTTTTTTCCTTACTTTGTAATTCACATTACAAAACTCACTGAACTCTCTCACAAACTGCCTTCCATACAAGCACATAACATTCTAAAAATTAAAACCAAAGTAAAAGGCATCAGTCAGGGCCTGGCAAGATGGCTCAATGGTTAAAGACATTTACCACACAAGCCTGACAACCTGAGTTTAAGTCCTGAAATCTATTGAAGGTGGGAGACCCAACTCCACAAAACTACTTTGACCTCCACTTATACTCTGTATACATACAAAGAATAATAACAAAGTTTTAAAAGTAGGAAATTTTGAAAAATAAGAATTTTCTCATTATTTATTCAAAGCTCCTTGTATGTGTCTCCTTGCTACTGTTATCTTACATACTTTTTAGCTTTTAGAGTAGAAATAAGACCTCTAAGGAATTCAATTTTTATCCAATTAAAACTATTAATTCTCATAATCTTGCTTTTTGGGTTTTGGTTTTTGTTTTCGTTTTTTTGTTTTTTGTTTTTTGTCTTTTTTTTTGGTTTTTCGAGACAGGGTTTTCTCTGTGTAGCCCTGGCTGTCCTGGAACTCACTCACTCTGTAGACCAGGCTGGCCTTGAACTCAGAAATCCGCCTGCCTCTGCCTCCCAAGTGCTGGGATTAAAGCATGCACCACCACTGCCCGGCTTCATATTTATATTTTATATAAACATTAGTTGGAATCCCTTTAGCTCTATACTGATATAATTCTATACTAATAATAACAGATCATAATAGATACTAAAATTCTCATTATAATTAAAGAAATAGAAGCTTGGAAGCTGTGGTGGTATGAATGAGTTCCCAACTGCTGGCACTTCTGGGGGAGATTATATCCCCATAACCATAAGGTACAATTCTACTGGAGGAAGTAAGTCACTGAGGGTGAGATATGAGAGTTCATGGTCTCACCCCACTTTCAGTTCACTACCTCAGCTTCTTGCCTGTAGTGAAGGTCCTGAAAAATCAAGCTATTAAACTAGAGGAGCAGAAGGAGAGCAAACTGGAAGAGAGAATCATACAGCCTGAACCCTCTTGTCTCTGCACTGAGGACAGATGAGATGCAGCTCCATGTGCATGGTCCTCTATGTACATAGACACTCAAGATCAGGGGAAAATGGAATGAAAGTAGCAGTTTACAAAACTCTAGCAACAAGACCAAATCAGTAGGCTAGTGGCAGACCACTACCTAGAAACTAGGCCAGATGCAAAAGCCTGATAAAACATTGCAAGGGACTAAAAAACTATTAAGAGGAAGATGTCAACAATGTGATAAAAGCACAAAGTGCTACACAGGCAGTTCTTGGGGGTTATTATGAGAGATACAGAAAATAGAGCGAATATGTCTATACAGGATAAGAAATGTCTGTCAAAAATACCTGACTAATACAGATGTAGAGGCTCACAACCATTCAATCAACTGAGTACACGGTCCCCAATGAAGGAGTTAGAAAAAGGTTCTATGGAGCTGAAGGGTTTGCAGCCCCTTAGGATGAACAACAATTACTAACTAGTACCCTCAGAGCTCCCAGGGACCCAACCACCAACCAAGAACTATACATGGTGGGACTGAATGTTCTGGCAGCATGTGTATAGTAGAGGATTGCAAATTCGATCATCAATAGGAGGAAAGGACCTCAGCCTTGTGAAGGTTTTATGCCCCAGTGTAGGGGAATGCCAGGGCCAATAAGTGGGAGAGGGTGGGGTGGCAAGCATGGGAGGGAGGAGGCAAAAGGGGTTTGTTCTTGTCGTTTTTGTTTGTTTGTTTTTTGGAGGGGAACCTGGGAAAGGAAAAATTTACATGTAAATAAAGAAAATATCTAATATTAAAAAAAAGTGTATTCTCACCAACTCGTAACACACAAAAAAGTCTCACATATTAAATATTATTAAAATAAGTCTAAAACACAAAAAAAAAAGAAAAGAAAAAAAAAAGAAATGTCTGTCACAGACACTGAGTTGACATCAAGCCAGTAAGAGATATTTTCAAAGGTGACTTTGTTATTTTCTCTGTGGAAAAATATCTTAAAAGTGAGAACTAACTGCACTACCTTAAAGAATGAGGTAGAAGTACTTGGAGGGGAGTATGAACCACTGAATACATATAATGACGGTTATTGAGAACCCACAGTTCTAAGATGTGCTTTAAGATCTGTGCTAAAAATCAGGCAACTCTACAGCACTGTTTGAAGACATGAGAGGGATAAGCAAAGTCCAATAATATGTCTGTATAATAAAAATCACAATTTGTACACTAACTAAAGAATCAGTTAGTGATTCTTTAGATTCTAAAGAAATTGAATCAGAAAACAAAGCTATGAGAACAAAAGTGTAGAAAGAGCCAAACAGATCCACAACTAAATGGTAGCAGTGCAAAAGAGACTTCAGGACATCAAGGAAAAAAACGGAACAAGAAAAGCTGGATATGATCTCCCAAGGTACACAGAGCTAGGAGACTCAACATTTACTTCAGCTGGGGACTGGTGAAGTCTAAAATCACAAATTACTACATCTATACAGCCAATATGTAGCGGAGCTGGACTTTAGCATTTAGGACTGATACGAACCTTAAGAGATACATCACACATAAGCTGAATCATTTAAAGTAGCACATAATTTCCACAGAGTAAACTCTGGAAACAACCCTGCTCGACTCTGTGTCATTCGTGACTCACCCATAAGGCATCAGAAGGACATCTAGCATAAAGTCCAAGAGCAGCTGCACAGTCTTTGGTTTCTCAGCAAGGTTAAAAGGAGAAGCTGATTTGGATGACTCAGCCGGGTATTTCATGTGAAAAAGAGTTGGTATTAAAAGATGCATTAAGCTGAAAGAAAAAATTTTATTTATTGCAGCTACTTTATAAATCAATTTTTATACATGCATATAAAAGATACACTTAATACAAATTGGCAATTATATCAGGAGCTATTCATTTTTGATGCCAATTAGGAACAAAGTCTTAATTTAGGGAGTAGCCTTGATTTTCTAATCCCTAGCACTCTGGAGGCAGAAGCAGGTAGATTTCTTTGAGTTTAAGGCTAGCCTGATCTATAGGGTTAGTTCCAGGATAGCCAGCGCTACACAAAGAAACTCTGTCTCAAAAAATATAAAAATAAAAGACTCAAATATTAATCTGGTCATGGTGGCAATACATGCCTTTAACCCCAGCACTCAGTAATTTGAGACCAGGCTGGCTAATAGACCCAGTTCCACGACACACAGAACTACAAACAGAAACCCTGTCTCTAAAACAAAACAAAACAGCAAAAACAATAAATGAACAAAGATCTCAAAGTATTACGTGATAATGGGCACTTAGCCAACATGGTTCATCACTTTAAAAATCTAGAAAAATGTATATAATGTAAACTTGATTTTACCAGAAGTTACTTCATATTACATTTTAGATAAAAGTAAAGTTCAACATGTTCTTTCAATAAAAATTTGCTTCAATAATTAATCTGATTGTAAACACCTGTAGTCTTTTGTTCAAGGCTTCTGAGGCCCTGCAACTGATCCCCAAGCCCATTATCAAACAACTGATTGACTGGTAAGTAAACCAGAACTGGAAACTTTCTAGTTGACAGGTCTGAGATAAAGATGTTTTCACTAAGCCCAGAAATAAAGGATGTGATAAAAGGCCTTCATTTCTTTCCAGTGCCTATATTAACACTCTATTGCTTCCAAAACTTGCTGAGAAATGTTTTGCCCATCAAGACAGAAATGTTTTAATGAAAAATGGGAAACAGGTAAGCGAGGAAGCCTTACCTATCCTGCTGTGGCTGAGGTTTCCCTTCCATGGCAGTAAGAAGCGTAGGGGCCAGCTCACATTGTTTTTCCACTGGCAGGCGAGGATAGCCCATCTTAACATAAATTATAGTAAAATTCTAATGCAGTAAGAGAAAGCAAGTGAGTATGAAGGGAAAAATTCAATTATTCAAAGTTATAGTTGTATCACAAACATCACAAGAATCATTCTCTGTTTATTACAGCTTATCCAAATTACTCATAACTACGCACAACTTCTTCAAACTGTTTGTTTTAAAGTCAGCTTTTTATGTAAGAAAGTTAACTTAACCAAAAGCAGTCATATGTGCAATTACTATTGCTAGGAAGAAAAACGTCATTTAGCCTATCAAACCTATATAATACACATACATTATCAGCAGATCTCTCAGTTTGCTGCATTAATCCGAGATCACAGGTTAACAAATCCCAAGCTTTCATTTCACAGGTCAATTACTAAAACCATCTTTAGAAACTACAGCACTCTGCAGTTCCTCCGCCACGACTCAGCCATGGATGACAGGTAAGCCAGGGGGACTGAGTGCTGCAGGGTCATCAGTAGCACTATAACCCATGCGAAACTTACAACTGAAGTAAACTCGTGAATATAAATCCACATTTACACATAAGACAGCTGCTAATCTGAAGGATTCTTAACGAAAATGAACAGGCTTCATAATGACTTCTATTTGACATAGTTATTGACCTCAATGTTTGTATTTGCTTAAAGGAAAGATACTGTCTTATAATGAAACTATATGTTGAAAATAGCCACAGCACCTCCCAAAGTTTTGTGACTCCTGATAAAACAATTTGAAATATTCTGCCCCATTATGAAAAACTACAAGAGCCAGGAAAAAGCACTATATGTCATCATATAACATCAACATTTTTTAAATTTTGTTTTTATGAAATGGAATGAAGATGAATACTTGCTAGTCTCAGATTTACTCCACTACAAAAAAGGATATCTTTTGAATACACACATCACAAAGAATATTGCTTTATTATGCCTATGGGCTATAACTCTTCTCTCTTTTCAGACTTGTCTCATATACTAAGAATCAAATCACTGTTATTTACATAAAAACAATTATATGTATTGGGTAGGGATATAGCTCAGTAGAACGTTTACCTTACTTGCAAAGGGCCCTTGACTTAATGCTCCGTACGACTATTTTCTTAAAAAAAGTATATATATTATAGAGTACCATGTGACATTTAAATTTATGTATACATTATATACTGCTTCCATTAGATTAAACATACCCTTAAATATCTATCATTTCATTAACGCAAAACCCTGAAAGCCTTTTTCCTAGCTTTCTGTAAGTTATTTTGTTGTGCCTGTGTTCATATTCAAGAGGAGCATCCCATAATTTGTTCAGGCTATTCTTCAACTTCTGAGCTCGGCAATAGTCCAGCCTCAACCTAACACGTCAAAGGAACTACGAGTCCTCCCACCACGCTGGGCACCTCTAAACACCTGCTTGTGTAAAGTAGCCACTATATACAGTCATTCTAACTAGGCAACAACATCACATCACAAGTTCCTGTTCTCTAAACTTAGTACAATTAATTTTTCCCCAACTTCTGATAATCGCTATTCTACTCTTAATTTCTTTGAGATTAACTTGTTCAGATTCTGTATAAGTAAAATCATTGTTTTTATATTAAATACCTGAAAGTCATTTCACCAACATTTCTTTGCCCAATAAATGGCCACTCATTACAATGTTCCTATAACTTCTTTGAAGCAGCACTACCTGTGAATCAGTACTCCGTAAGAAAATAACACACCATTATTTTAAAACAACTGTTTCAGTTAGGTATGGTCTAAGAATAAAGCTTTTAAGTTTGCCAATATACATTCTTGGTATCAACTAAACATTGAGAAGACTGACTTAAGCCACCCCACCCCCCAAAAAAAATCCAAAATAAGTCTCACCGTGACAAAGGAAACTGCAGCAGGGTCCTGGTACTGAACCAATAGTGTTTCTACTGGAAGTTGAATTTTGGGGCGGCTTTTTATACGTTTATTCAGATGGACCAGCAGTTCCATTACCTAAAGCAAAGACAGAACTGGAATTATCAATCACATCTTAAAAATAAACTCATTTCTTAGATGTGGTCTATTTTGTGGAAAGTAGCCACTTCTTTCCTTTAAGGAACATAACGTTTACATCGCAGAAAGGGATAGATCAGAAGCAGAAACACAGTATTTGCATTTTGCAAGATACCAAGATTATTACAATGTAAAATATAAGATTCTACTGTTTCTAGATATACTTGATTGGCCAAATCAAGGAGTACTTCTGAGAAAATGTAGTAGGAACACTGAGTTCTAGGGAATAGATAAATTTCAAGGAGAAAATTGATTTTAAAAAAGGAACAGGGCCTAAAAGAATATGGTAAATTATATCTACCTGAAACCCAGAGAGGTAAGAATCCATAAAGTAGGATCTGGATCATAACAGAATTTAGCAAAACACTGAAGTATGTTTACTTTATCCTAAAAAAAAAATCTGATACCACTAAAGAATTTAAGTAAAAACATAAACCCTCCGCCCCTTAAATGGGAAAGAAACAAAAGTAGAAATTAACACATCAGCAATTCCTGTGGAAAGAAAGGAAAATACACAAGTTTCTGATAAATGACCACAGTCTTACTCCAACATATTATGTACTAAGAGAGAAGAAAATGAACACTGAGCAGTGAGATCTTTTTTTAATCTCTTGCCCAAAGGAAAGACTCAACATTTTAACTATTCTGGAGGGCTGCATCTGATATATCACTTCTAAAATATGCACTGAAGCCTCAAAGCACACATTAGTGAAAGCTACAATTTTGAGTGACTAAGTATATAAAGTACTGATACGATGGTTTGTGGTTTTGGGTTTTTTTTTTTTTTTTTTGGTTTTTTGTTTTTTTGAGACAGGGTTTCTCTGTGTAGCCTGATACGATGTTTTCAGATATGCCCTTCGGTATATGTATGTGCTTATTTTTGTTGGATATAACTCCAAGACCAAAGTGTTTGGTCAGTAGGTTATGCAAATGCCCAGTTTGAACAGATACGTTCAAGTACTTTCCAAAATGATCATAATAATTTATACTTCTCCCAGTATTATTTAAGAGTTCAAGTTGTTCCACAGCCTTGCTAACATCAAATATGGGCAGGCATTAACTTTCTTCTATTCTAATAAGGCTTAACAAAAAGTTAACTATAACGGAATTCTACTTAGCAACTCTCATTTTACTAAAATTAAAAAATGCATTCTAGGGGCTGGAGAGATGGCTCAGCGGTTAAGAACACTGACTGCTCTTCTGAAGGTCCTGAATTCAAATCCCAGCAACCACATGGTGGCTCACAACCATCCTTAATGAGATCTGATGCCCTTTTCTGGGATGTCTGAAGACAGTTACAGTGTACTTACATATAATAAATAAATAAATCTTTAAAAAAAATGCATTCTAGCATGCAGTGCTGGCACATGCCTTTAATTTCAGCACTCAAGAGACAGTGGCAGGCAGATCTCCGAGTTCAAGGCCAGGCGGGAATATAGAGCAATCTCTAGGACAGCCAGAGCTGTTGCATAGTAAATCCCTGTCCTGAAAAACTAAAATAAATAAAAAAATCTGAGTCGTCTTTCATATAGTTATGAAAGAGGAAAATTGTATTATAAATTTATGCTCAATATCTATAGCTTTTATTAGCAATACTGTTCAAATGACAATTATTATTACACTTGGTTCTATAATTTACAAGGCATAACAGTGAACAACTACATACTATAAAAGTAAAAATACCTTTTAAGACTCCACTGCCTAAAAATCAAAATAACACACAAGAAAAGTCCTACTACTTCCTTCAGAGTCATTTTTTAACCTCTATTTACTTTGGCTGGCTTTGGATGAATTAAATTTATTTTTGGAAATACAGTAAAAAAACAAAAATTAACATGTGTAACCATTACACAGAAGTAGTATCTTGCAGAAACCAGATTAATTTTGAAATTACTTGTCTATTAAGTCTCAATTTATAAAGTATATTGTTACATGTGATATAAGGCAAATTACTTACCTTTTTTTGAGTCCCAGTTTTTTCATCTATAAAATAGGAATAATTAGAGCACCTATACCTCATAGAATTATTATACTGATACACCGACTAAGAATTTTGGCTATTACTATTAACTTCAGGATCATTTTTCCTATTTATAGGACTCAAATGACAATACTTCAAAGCAACAAGATTGAATGAAAAGATCAGAGTGGTACAATATTAAAATCTATCAGCTTTAACTATCATTTCCTTTTCCCCAGAAGTTTTCAAGTTTGCTTAACAGTATCCCTTGCCAATAAACATATATGTAAATATATATAACATACTATAATCACTAATGTTAAACTTGTATATCAAACTGCAGAAAGCCAAAAATATTAAACAGGAAAACTACAACCATATAAAGTTGTAATCCACAACTACCAATATATAAGAGTAGAGGACAGAGTCTCAAGATAAAACTGTGGAGTGTTACCAGCAAATCGTCTCAGGGCATGCTAAACTCCACATTCAACAAACAAGAATATATATTTTTTTAATCTTATGAAGGATTTTTCTCAGAACACAGAATATACTTTAGAGATGTAAGTCAACGGTAGAACACATGCTTCTCACACATAAAAGCTTACGTGGTAACCATCCAACATACCACCATACACATACACACACACAAAATTTAAACAATAGTCTGGTCTCAGTCCACAATGTAATAAAACAAGGAAAACTTTGCAACAAATACTTCAAAACTAAAAACAATGTTCTTCCTAAGAATTAAGTCAAAAAAGAAAGCAAACCCTGCATATCAATGTAAATCTAAAGTCTAACCAGAACAGCAAAGACAATTCATAAACAGGTTTTTATTCATTCTGGGCATTCTTGAAAACATGATTAGTGAAAAAACAATTTATTTAGTGACCAAGCTTGCATTTTAAATTTTAAATCCTGGCTCACCCACTCATTATTTCTTCGTTTAAAAATTCACTTCAGCCCAAGGACTCAGGTGAGATCGCCTTTTTCTCTCTGGGGTCTTGCTAAGGCAGGACCAGCCAGGAGGCATAGGCCTCAGGAATTGCAGGGGAGCCGCAGGACTGCAGGGACAGGAGCCTGTCAGCTTCCGAGTGACAGAGCTGGATCAGCGACCACCTCTGCCCCCTGCCTGCTAGCGGAGAGCTTCCCTCCAGGACAGACTTCAGCCCAAGGACTCAGGCCAGACCAGCTAGGAGGCAAAGACCTCAGGAGTGGAAGGGGAGTTGCAGGGCAGCAAGGAAAGGTCAAGCTCTAAGACACCAAGAACTTTTAACACCAGAGATCAAGAGATGGCAAAAGGCAAACGCAAGAATCCTACCAACAGAAACCAAGACTGCTTGGCTTCACCAGAACCTAGTACTCCCACCTCAGCAAGCCCTGGATATCCCAAAACACCAGAAAAGCAAGATTTGGATCTAAAGACACATCTCACAATGCTGATAGAGGAACTTAAGAAGGACATGAATAACTCCCTTAAAGAAATACAGGAGAAAACAGATAAAGAGGTACAAGCCCTTAAAGAGGAAACAAAAAAATCCCATAAAGAATTATAGGAGATCACAAGTAAGCAAATAGAAGCCCTTAAAGAGCAAACCCAAAAATCCCTTAAGGAATTTCAGGAAAACACAAACAAACAGGTGAAGGAACTGAATAAAACCATTCAGGACCTAAAAATGGAAGTAGAAACAATAAAGAAAGCACAAAAGGAGACAACCCTGGAGTTAGAAATCTTAGGAAAAAAGTCAGGAAACATAGATGCAAGCATCACCAACAGAATACAAGAGATAGAAGAGAGAATCTCAGGGGCAGAAGATAACATGGACATCATTGACAGAACAATCAAAGAAAATGCAAAATGCAAAAAGACCCTAACCCAAAACATCCAGGAAATCCAGGACACAATGAGAAGACCAAACCTAAGGATAATTGATATAGAAGAGAGTGAAGACCTCCAACTTAAAGGGTCAGTAAATATCTTCAACAAAATTATAGAAGAAAATTTCCCTAACCTAAAGAAAGAGTTGCCCATGAACATACAAGAAGCCTATAGAACTCCAAATAGACTGGACCAGAAAAGAAATTCCTCCCGCCACATAATAGTCAAAACAGCAAATGCACAAAACAAAGAAAGAATTTTAAAAGCAGTAAGGGAAAAAGGTCAAGTAACATATAAAGGCAGGCCTATCAGAATTACACCAGACTTCTCACCAGAGACTATGAAAGCTAGAAGATCCTGGGCAGATGTCATGCAGACCCTAAGAGAACACAAATGCCAGCCTAGACTACTATACCCAGCAAAACTCTCAATCACCATAGATGGAGAAACCAAAGTATTCCATGACAAAACCAAATTCACACAATATGTTTCCACAAATCCAGCCCTTCAAAGGGTATTAAATGGAAAACTCCAACACAAGGAGGGGAACTACATCCCTGAAAAAGCAAAAATGTAATCTTCCAACAAAACTAAAAGAAGATAGAGACATGAACGCAATGCCAGCTCTAACTACAAAAGTAACAGGAAGCAACAATTACTTTTCCTTAATATCTATTAACATCAATGGACTCAACTCACCAATAAAAAGACATAGACTATCAGATTGGGTACGTAAACAGAACCCAACATTTTGCTAAATCAGTGTGGCGGTTCCTCCGGAAATTGGACATAGTTCTACCAGAGGACCCAGCCATACCACTCCTGAGCATATACCCACAAGATGCTCCATCATGTAATAAGGACACATGCTCCACCATGTTCATAGCAGCCTTATTTATAATAGCCAGAAACTGGAAACAACCCAGATGTCCCTCAACAGAGGAATGGGTACAGAAAGTGTGGTACATCTACACAATGGAGTACTACTCAGCTATTAAAAACAATGAATTTATGAAATTCTTAGGGAAATGGATGGATCTGGAGAGTATCATCCTGAGTGAGGTAACCCAATCACAAAAGATCACACATGGTATGCATTCTCTGATAAGTGGTTATTAGCCCAGAAGTTGGAATATAGGAGAAATGACCCACAAACCACAAGAAACTTAAGAAGAAGGAAGACCAAAATGTAGACATTTCATTCCTTCTTAAAAAGGGGAACCAAACACACAGAGAAAGAGTGGCAGAGATTAACTATGGAGCAGAGACTGAAGGAAGGACAAGCATATAGCTATCTCCTGAGAGGCTCTTACAATACCTGACTAATACAGAGGTAGAGGCTCACAGCCATTCATTGAACTGAGTACATGGTCCCCAATGAAGGAGTTAGAAAAAGGTTCTATGGAGCTGAAGGGTTTGCAGCCCCTTAGGATGAACAACAATTACTAACTAGTACCCTCAGAGCTCCCAGGGACCCAACCACCAATCAAGGACTATACAGGGTGGGACTGAATGTTCTGGCAGCATGTGTATAGTAGAGGACTGCAAATTTGATCATCAGTAGGAGGAAAGGACCTCGGCCTTGTGAAGGTTCTGTGCCCCAGTGTAGGGGAATGCCAGGGCCAATAAGTGGGAGAGGGTGGGGTGGCAGGCTTGGGGGGGGAGGCAAAAGAAGTTTGTTCTTGTTGTTTTTGTTTGTTTGTTTGTTTGTTTTTTGGAGGGGAACCTGGGAAAGGAAATTTTACATGTAAATAAAGAAATAGAAAAAAAAAATTCACTAACTAGTCAGGCAGTGGTGGTGCATGCCTTTAATCCAAGCACTTGAGAGGCAGAGGCAGGCAGATCTCTGTGAGTTCGAAAACAGTCTGGTCTACAGAGGGAACTCCTGGACAGTTAAGGCTAAATTGGGAGGAGGGGGGGAGAGAAATACAATAACTGAGCTGGGTGGTGGTGGCAACACTTTTAAAACCAGCAATAGAAGGCTTAATAGAGGGCTGAGGAGCACAGATCTGTGAGTTCAAGGCCATCCTACTTCCAGGCCAGCCAGGGCTACATATAAACACAAATAAAAATAAAAGTTCATTGATCATTCTAAACTTAGCTTCATCTGTAAAATGTAGGAAAGAACTAGTTCACATAAGCTTACAACTTCTTAGCACTTTTCTTAACACATAATCATTATTACACTATCATATAGATAAAAATCTTATATGAGAAAAAGAAAAAT